>CALNHX010008339.1:0-61863 GCA_940337035.1 Agriotes lineatus | reverse complement strand
GGCCCGAATATTGTAAGCACACAGTCCACTGAGGGCAGCGGTAAAGGGCAAACTGGTGTCGTCTGATAGTTATAATTAAAATGTTAAAATAACTGGTGTGTTTTACTTCGCCATATTCACCCAACATTTTGGTCAAAATCGAGCCGGATATCATGAAAACTTGGAAATTAGACTCGATTTGGAAAAAGGTCTGAATTCGTCGGAAACGCTCCAAGACAAGGCTTCTAGGACACAAAGGACCATGCGTTCGTTGCAACGAACCATCGCTGTTATTTGCGAAATAACGGTTATCAGGCAGGCGTTGGATGAAAATTTAGGACACTCACGTATGTACCAAGGTTTCCTTTGTTTTATCCTTTATTATGCTAGAACCTCATCAATTTGTGTTTTAAACTTACAATGGAGACGTCAAAATCATTAATTAGAAAACGTGGTGCTCTTAAACATAAATTAACCTCATTCAGTAGTTTTGTTGCTTTTATTTCCGAGAATCCCGATGCGCTAATTATAACCGAATTAGAGGAACGGGTTGAAAGATTAAATGGGACATTTAACGAATTTTGGAAATATAATCAGATATCGAGGATATAGGGAAGAATCTAAACAAGAAGAACAATATAATGAACGTGATATATTTGAAAGGTCTTATTATGCAGCAATTGCAAAGGGAAAATTATTGATTTCAAATTATAAATTGGGAAACAAGCAGGATAACACCGCGTTAGCTAACGAATCGAGTCCGAATTCGGTAAATACTTTCAATAGTAGTCAAATTAAATTACCGGTGCTGAAGCTACCCGTCTGTTCTGGGAATTACTTAGAATGGTTGAGCTTTAGGGATAATTTTAATTCAATTATTCACAATAATTATGACTTAACCGACATTCAGAAGCTACATTACTCAAAATCGACGATTCAGGAACTGACAAATACAAAAGATTGGTGTCATATAAAAACTTTAGATAATCCAGCAGGTCTAATATCTCGGGGGGCATTACCAAAACATTTGATTAATTCAATTTGGTCAAAGGGTTCTAATTGGTTAACTTTATCAAAATCGCAATGGCCTCTTTCTAAATTTTCATTAAACGTTCAAGAGGTCCCAGAAAGCAAGGACACTGTAGCTACTGTATCAAACTTAACAAATATTGTAGACGAAAATTGTTTGTTCACAAGTTTCTCGTGGAATAAATTACAGCGCACATTAGCATGGTGTTTGAGGTTTATCAATAAATAATTGTTGCATACCAACGACCGAATGGGTTTTAAATAGTAGTATTTCAATAACGGAATTAAATATATCGGCTAAATCACTCATTGCTCTATCACACAGAGAAAGCTCCCCTCAGGAATTGAAATATTTAAAGGGAGCGCAAAAGGCACAGATGAAATAAAAAATAAGGCGTTTATCACCATTTATTGATTAAGAAGGATTATTGCGTGTTGATGGGAGATTACAAAATTCCAATTTTAGTTTCATCAAGAGGCATCCAAACACATTTTATGGAATACATCCAATTTCTGAATTAATACTCCAATATGAACACAAGCGGTTATTACATGGCGGTCCACAGTTGATTTTAGCTAATGTAATAGACCGTTATTGGCCCACGGGGGAAGAGCCTTGGCAAGAAAAATAGTATATCATTGTATAAGATGTGTTAGAGTAAATCCAAAATAGTTCAGTCAATTAATGGTAAATTTACCTGAAAACATAGTTGTTCCTTTCACACTACTGGGGTCGATTACGCCGACCTATTCCTCGTAAAGGCTCAGAAAGGACGTGGAAAATAGACATTTAAATGTTACATATGTTTGTTTGTCTTACAACAAATGCGATACATTTGGAACCGGTTACTGTTAACTTCTCAGGCATTGTTAGCAACATTGCCTAGACTTGTAACTCGACGCGGTAAAGCTGCGAATACATATTCAGACAATGGAAACAGTTTTGTAAAAGCAGCGTTTGCATTACAAGAAGTAGGAAAATTTTTAATTACAAATAAGCGGACAATAGATGTTACAGCAAATTACGAGAACATTAATTGGCATTTTATTCCTGCTAATAGTCCAAATTTTGGGGGATTATGGGAGGCGGGTATTAAGTCCACGAAATATCATCTGAAAAGGGCAATAGGAAATGCATTAGTCACCCTCGAAGTGTTTCTAACAATAATTACGAAAATTGAAGGTATCCTAAATTATCGACCCCTGCACCCTATATCTACCTCATCGAATGACTGTAAACCTTTAATTCCCCTCCAATTTTTTACTTGAACGAAATGGAGTCAGTGTACCAGATCCAAGTTACCAAGACGTCTTTCACGGTTCCAGTACTTACAACAAATGTTGCACCAATTCTGGCGACGGTGGTCTCAGACATACAACACGGAGCTGCAGCAACGTCAGAAATGGACCAGACAACAGGACAACGTTAAGATTCAAGATTTGGTTGTGATTAAAAACGACAATCTACCTCTACTCAAATGGCGATTGCGGCGAATCAGTTCCATCCACCCAGGAAGTGATGGTGTAGTAATAGTGGCGACTACAAAAACCTCGTCAAGGGAAGTAAAACGCGCAATAACAAAAGTTTGTCTACTACCGATCAAAGACTAAAAATATAACTCTGCGCTGTACAGTGCTAAGTGAAATTAGATTTAAATTTGTATGTATCACGTGTACGTCAATGTTCATTATCAAAAATAATAATGGTGAGGCACTAACACCCCATGAAGGAGCTTGGCCTGCAATGTTCATTATAATAAACATAATTCCTTTTATAATAAGTAATTGATGTTTGGCTTATTCAGAGAATAAAACTTCTGTAGGAGATTGTTAGCCAAAATGTTTATTAAAAAGGTTGTGTTGTTGTGGTTCAAACGTCATCATCAAACATCACATAATAAGTAATAAAGTAACAGATTATTTACGTTTCACCATTTTAGGTGGCTTCTTCAGAATAGATTGAATTACATTTAAACAAGATGGCTTCCAAAAAGGTTTACAATAAATTAACAAATATTTGCATGTGAATTAGCAAAGCCACATTGCAAATAGGTAGCGTCTAAGTAGACGAAAAGATGAGAAATTTTACAACAATCATTAATGATAGAGGTTGAAAAGTAACGATTAATCAATTAATATAGTTATAACATTTAATAGTTATTTAACCAACAAGTGTGTTAATGAAGGCGATTAATAATCGAAACTGTTTAAAGCACGAACGAGCGATAGCGAGTGAGTGCCTTTAATAGCTGAGATTATTAATCGCCCATTAACAAACGAGTTGATTACAAAATTTTTCCGTTGACCGCAAAATCTTTTTTTGTGGCGAAAAATTTGATTAATACAACTAACCTCCATGCAAAATATCAAAACGTCAAAATCACAAAAACAGTTAATTAATGAAAAAGAGTGTATTAATCAAAAACAGTGTATTAATGACGTCTATTAATCCATCCTTTTTTAGGAAAAATAATTCATTATCATTGAAATTAACAAGCGGTCAACGAAAATTTTTTTTAATACAAGTAAAGAGCGTTGATGAAGCAAGCTGCTTTGTTAATTCACATGCAAATATTTGTTAATTTATTGTAAACCTTTTTGGAAGCCATCTTCTTTAAATGTAATTCAATCTATTCTGAAGAAGCCACCTAAAATAACGAAACGCAAATAATCTGTTAACAATAATTATTATGTGACGTTTGAACGAAGAGGAACAACAGCACAACCTTTTTAATAAACATTTTGGCTAACAATCTCCTACAGAAGTTTTAAACATAATTCCTTTATATTATTGTAAATATGTTGCAAATCCATTTCAAATGGGAGAGTATGTTACTGCAATTATGTTATTTTATCTACTCCGGTGGGATAAGTAACTCATTACGTCACTCATTTGACACTATTTCAGTTAGGTAATGAAGCTCATTACACCACTCAGTTATGTAATGGTTTCATTACGCAACTGAGTTGTGTAATGACTTCATTACATAATTGAAATAGTGTCAAATGAATGACATAATGACATTTGCCTACTAAAATATTTTTGAAAATGACAGATCTGACATTTCTCTTAATGCACTTTTCTCAATTTTAGGCAGTCGTAGATAAAATTTTGTACAATACATGTGTGATAATGCATCATTAATATACTTGTGTGCTTCCATAACTCGTGCTACGCACTCGTTTGTAACTACACACACGTATATTAATGATGCTGTTATCCCACTTGTATAGTAAATAACTATTATATCTTCCCGTCATTTTGTAATAGGGAAAGGAGCTGTTTACTCATCTGAACAGAGGCACGAATATTGTAAGCACACCTTCTCCTGAGGGCAGCGGTGAAGGGCGAATTGGTGTCGCCTGATAGTTATAATTAAAATGTTAAAATAACTGGTGTGTTTTAAAGGGTTTTCCAATAGGGACGGGTCGATGTTGACAGGCTGTGGCGGCCATGTTGTTTTGGCGGCGTCCGTCAAGTCTGTTGTTTATTATTCAGTCACTGATGCCAAATCACCATGGCAAGTTACACGACTGGGCAGTACGTCCGAATGATAAAAAATCATTATCAAAATGAGTGTTCGTTAGTGCAAACTTTACGCGCGTTGCGCCCATTTTACGGCGGACGCGGTGGCCTTTCAAAGTCGACACTCCAACGTTTGGTGGCCAAATTCGAGACGACCGGCTCGGTAAACAATCAGCCAACACCCGTACGTCAAAGGAACGCCAGATCGGCCGAGAACATCGCCACTGTCCGTGACCCCTCGGGGTCACAGGATTGCAGTTTTGGTCCTGTGCAAAGCGGCCTGCGGGCTTTCACATAGCATAGAGCTATACAAAGTGGTAAAGAAAGCTAGATAGTGAAGTGCCACCTCCTCGCGGTAAGGGGCGGGCAACGACTGCGTGGTTATAAGTCCAGACGCCTCTGGCAGTAAGCTCCACGCTACGGCTAAGCGCACGAATCACTAAGTTGAAATAATTATTTTTCAAGGGACAAGTGAGGAAAAGCATAGGTTAGATAGATAGTAAACATCAAAATGCAGCAACCCCCGCTTACTAGGCGGAGGTCAGTAAGAGAGGCGGAGGAAGAGGATCGAAGCGTTAGGCCGAGGCCTCAGCCTACACCCATGGCGGGAGAATCAAGTCAAGGAGGAGAGAAAAAAGAAAAGGAAGGAACTGTAGAGTCCAGGTATCTCGACCTGCTACACTACATAGAAAGTGAACTTGACCAAAGTAAGAAGTTACCAAAGGCATACTTAAATGCACTCAAAGAGAAAATCACACTGTGGGCAATAGCGCAAGCTGAACAGCAAGGAAAGATAAAAGAGCTTAGAGAGGAAAACCAAAGATTGAGAAAAGAGTTATCAGAAAAACAGACGTCGACAAATATGGCACAAACATCGTACGCATCTGTAGTGACAAAGGAAAATAAGGGCAAGACTGGTATGGTAGAGAAGACAGCGCAAAAAACTAATAATACCCTATTTATAACATCTGCAACTGGCGAAGATGGCAAAGAGGTGATGAAAAAATTTACAAGTAAGATAAACCCTCAAAGGCAAAAAATACGTATTAAAGCAATAAGAACGACAGGAAAAGCACTTATTGTAGAAGCGGCAACACCAGAGGATATGAAAAAGATCATCCAAAATGAGGACATTAAGAGAGATTTAAAATGCGAGGCTCCTAAGAAGAGAAATCCTCTAATAATAATATACGATGTACCATCTAATCATACCAATGAGGAATTAAAGCGAATAACATATGAGCAACATTTTGAGGGCATAATAGAAGAAGAAGAATTCAACTCAACTTTCAATCCTCGATTTAAAACAGGGCCGAGAGATAAGACCACAGTACATCATGTGGTGGAAGTATCAGCAAAATTGAGAAAGGCGATCCTCAGGCAAGACAGACTGTATGTAGGATTTAGAGCTCTAAATGTAAAGGACTACATAGTAGTTCCAAAATGTGTAAGATGTCAGGACCTAGGACATGTAAGCAAGCATTGCTCCCTGCTAAAAGACAAGCAGGTATGTGCGCACTGTGGAGAAGGCGAACACAATAAAATGAACTGCCCGAAGAAAAATCAACCCCCAATCTGCATTCCATGCAAGAAAAGGGGAAAGAACTGCGGAAAAACAATAAAGGATTGTCCGATCCATAAACTGTTGATTGACAGGCTGATACAAAAGACCGATTATGGACAATAAGTCCTACGGAGAGGAAACAATCAACAATAATGAATCAAACAAACAAGAAGAACAAAAAAGGACAAAATCCACAGCAAGAAGACTAAGAGATGAAATGAGAGCAAAAATGCGCAAAATGTTCAGGAAGCAAAGTGATGCACTAACGAAAGAGGAAAGAGAAAAGAATGAAGAAATACTGGAAAAAATGAGAACATGTCATTTGAAGAATGGTCCATCTACATCTACGTATGACCCGAAACTATATGAAAATATTGAGCTCAATATGCAATTAAGCAGACTTGAAGAAGCAAATATGCTGACACTCGCGCTAAGACATGTTGTAAGAAACCTGCATCCGAAGGGAAAAACAGTCGCCTTTCCTGTGCTGGGTGCTGTTGACCGAATCCAACTGAGGTCTTCCAATCTTCCAACAGATGCAGCAGAATTAAAAGAACTTATTGATAAAGTGTTCAAAAGGCGAAAAGAAGACTATGATATCGAAGAACTGTATCGCGATTTTGTTAGAATGCACGGGAGAACAGCTTTTGATTCGACACAGCAATGGCCAATGTGTCACATGTTCGTGCGCCATCCGTAGCCATACGAATAGCACAAATCAATGGAATGAGGAGTACTTTAGTGCTCCAAGAAGTTCGAAAATTAGCAGCAGAACAAGGCCTGGATATGGTCTGCATGCAAGAGCCATATGCAAGGCGTGGCAAAATCCCAAGCATGCCGGTGACAGCGCAGATCATAACTAAGGGCGAACATCCAAAGGCGGCTATCATAGTCTTCAATCGCGAAATAACAGCAACTTTGATAACACAACTAAGTGATGAACACTGCATCTGTATAGAGGTCAGAACACGTGCGGGGACATGGATCGTGGCCAATCTGTATTTTCAGTTTGGGGACGCCATTGAACCGCACGTGGAAAAGGTGAGGAATGTTCTCCTGACGTATCGAAACCAGCCAGTAATAATAATGGCAGACGCAAATGCAAGATCGGTGCTATGGCACAGCGACAGGACAGATGAGAGGGGAGAGCTGTTGGAGGAATTGATACATGAGCTCCAACTGGAGGTCATCAATGAACTCAACAACCCCCCCACTTTCAGTAACAGAGCAGGGGCATCAAGTAACATTGATGTAACTCTGACAAACGGGAAAGCCTATAGATATGTAAGTAACTGGAAGGTCATGAGCAATGCAACGGTGAGTGATCACAACATGATCTGTTTCGATATGGCGGGAGAGAGACAAAGAGAAGAACTTAGAAAGAGACCTCGATATAACCTAATGAGGGCGGATTGGGATGCGCTGAGGACTGGTTTTGGGAGGCAGGCGATGGTGCAGGAGGGAGACGATGTCAACGAGACAGCTCGAAAGATAACAAAAGAAATAACACGAGCGATGAACCTTGCAATCCCCCTAATGAAGCAAAAAAAGGACATAAGTAATCCTGGCTGGACAGAAGAGCTGACGAAGCTCAGAAAGAGAGTCAGGAAGGCAAGAAGGAGATACCAAAGAACGGCAATTGCTGGTGAGAGGAGGGTATACCTAGCAGAGTACAGAGCAATAAAACAGCTCTATAAGGCGAAAATAAAGGAAGCAAAAGAAAGGAGTTGGCAGATATTTGTGGAGAGACACCTAACACTAGATATATGGGGAGTACCATATAAAATTATATCCAACAAGGTCAGGTCGCCTTCGCTTCTCTCCTCAATGGAGAGAGATGATGGGACGATGACGAGCAATTGGAAGGAATCAATAGAAACCCTCCTGAAGGTTCTACTGCCAAGTGATAGTTTAGAAGAAGAGGATGAACAACAGCGCAACACAAGATGCAGAATGACCGAAAATTATACAGTAGAAGGGATGGTAGAGCCATTCAGGGAGGAAGAAATAAGCAAAGCAATAAGATCTTTAAAAAGAAAGAAGGCACCAGGACCCGATGGCATACCGCCGGAGGTGATCCAGAGCCTTGAAGCGGAATTACTGGAACCTTTATGTTCTCTCTACAATAGATGCCTAAGACAAGGAAAAATACCCAATGCTTACAAGCAGGCCGAGGTCGTGATTATAAAAAAGGGGGATGACAAGGACCCTGCGAAGCCAAAGTCGTATCGACCCATATGTCTTTTAAACGTGCTGGGAAAGGTGCAGGAGAAGCTTCTGTGTGGGAGGCTATTACAGCTTACAGCATCGACTCACACTGAGGCGAGGAATGCACGGGAACCAATACGGATACAAGGCGGGAAGAACGACGGAGGATGCAATAAACAGGGCGATAAGATCGGTGCAGGAAAGCAACTGCAAATATGTAGTAGCGATTTTTATAGACTTTACGGGCGCTTTCGATAACTTATGGTGGCCGGCCCTGTTTAGAAGGCTAAAAGATCTAAACTGTCCAAGGGAATTATATAAGAGCTTTAGAAGTTACTGCCAGGACAGGTATGTAACGATACAATGCCCAGACGAGAAGGTAACAAAACACCTTACAAAAGGATGTCCTCAGGGGTCAGTGTGTGGATCAGTTTTCTGGGATGTGCTGTTGGAAGAGCTACTGGAAAAACTGGAAGACAACCAAGAAGCAGCAGAAACAGTAGCGTATGCGGATGACCTTTTACTCTTGGTGGAGGCTAACTCAAGGGCTCACATTCAGGAAAAGTGCAATAACCTTATGCAATACATAAACCAATGGTGCAAAGAAACAAAGCTGACATTATCAAAAGAAAAGACCACCTACTCCTTAATGAAAGGGGAACTGCAAAGGGATCCAATCATAAAGATAGGAGGACAAAACATCAGAAGGTCTGGATCCACGAGATATCTTGGGATCAAGATGGATGAAAAAAGAAATTATCATGAACACATTGAAGAAGTGTGCAACAAGGCGACCAAGGTGATGTATAAAATATCTGGATTGGCGCAGAGAGAATACAAAATACCACTTTCGTGTGTAAGGGTATACATGAACACGATACTTTCTTCAATTGTGGGATATGGAGCCAGCATATGGGAGCATAGGCTAAAAACCATCAAGCAAAAACAAAAGGTGAATGGAGCCCAGAGAAAAGTGCTACTAAGAATGACGGGGGCCTTCAGCACAACCCCGACGCAAGCCTTGACCACGGTAACGGGGGTATTGCCACTCCACCTGGAAATCAAAAAGAGAGCGGCCATGTACTGGATGAGGAAAGCAGAACTAGGAAAAGTGCAAGAAATAATGCAGGCAGAAACAACAACAAAGCGTCAGTTCAAAGAAGCTATAGAAGCAGAATGGCAAACGTCATGGCAGAACTGCGATAAGGGAAGAAGAATGTATGACTTCCTACCTGACGTCAGAAGAGCAGCGGAGATAAACCCAACTCAAGGGCTTATACACTTCCTCACGGGACATGGTCCGTATCCGGAATATCTCTATAGATTCAATCTAAAAGAGAACAACGAATGCGAATGTGGTGAGGTAGGCACTCCTGAGCACGTGGTGTTTCAATGCCAGCTTATGCACGCCATTGCATATAGAGAAAGGGAAGAGTTAAGAGGACACAACACGCGGGAAATCTTGGATTACGAGAGACTCTTGCCATATCTAAACAAGCTTGCTGACAAAATATCAAAAGAGTGCCAACGAAAATACAATGAGCAAAGACTCAATGGAAATAACCATCAGATGTAAGAAGAATCATGGAAAGGGGCTGCAGAAGGAGGCAGTTTCCTGAGTTTCTTGACACTAAGTTCTCCGAGTCAGGAAAGGAAGGGGCTGCTGAGATCTGCTTCCCAAGAACTGAGCAACAATTTTCTCAAACATTAAAGCGATAACCAACAACTTGCCCACAGATGATGATAAACAACAACATCTAACGACAAGAAAAAAGTATAGAATGGGGCTGCAGAGGAAGGAAGCTCTGGAGTCTCTTGACACTAAGTTCTCCGAGTCAAGGGATGAAGGGGCTACTGAAATCTGCTACCCATGAAATGAGCACGATACCACAGATACAACAACAATTCCACGAATCCACGAGGTAACACTCAACGACAAAGGATATGACTAAACTGTCTAACATGGTCCAGGAATTACCGGACCAAGTAACAGTGAAACAGTGAAAGTGAAAGAGACACTTAAAAGATAATTTTTTAATAATAATAAAAATAGGTAATAAGACTAGACTTAAGGATAGGGAAGGAAATATAGAATAAAATGAAGCTGTTGGGCAAGGTCATGGATGACCGGACCTGCAAGCAGCTGACTACAAAAAAATTAAAAAACAACATAGTGTAATCATAGAAAATTAGACTAGGCTTAAAAAGGGGATAACAAACAACTGCAATTAGCAGATTAAGAAAACAACATAATCAGGAAACCCAGATGTAAGTCGAACAAAAAAATTATTATTTTTAGCATGTTCTGTTTGGTGTAGGAATTTTTTTGTGTGATGTCATGTAATGTTTTTTATGTTTCATGCATGTTAGGTTTTTAGGATCTTAGCATGTAGCATGTTAGGTATAAGTAAAAAATAATAGAACAATTTTGGAAAATGTCAATAGAAGCAAATTACGGCCTGAGTTAGACTTTACAAGAAATCAGGCTATTAAGAAATGTAAGATTAAAATGAAAAAAAAAATGTCCGTGAAAGTGTGCAGGAGAACCCGAGGCAGTCAATTCTTCGCCGTGAACAGGAACTCGGCTTTTCGCAGACTTCAACTTGGCGAATTTTGCGTCGGGACTTGGACCTGCACCCGTACAAGATCCAACTGACCCAGGAGGTCAAAGTTAATGGCCATAGACAACGCCGTTTGTTCGCTGACTGGGCTTCGGAGCGTTTGGAAGAGGACTCCAATATTGGCCGAAAAATCATCTTTAGCGACGAGGCGCATTTTTGGATGAATGGCTAGGTTAACAAGCACCATTGCCGTATATGGGACGACGCCAACCCACACGACGTTCACCAGGTGGCAGTGCATCCACAAAAAGTTACTGTTAATGTAGATTTTGGGCCGGCGGCGTCAATGGTCCGTACTTTTTCGAAAACGACGTTGGTGAGGTCATCACCATCAACGGCGAGCGCTACAGATCGATGATGACCAATTTCTTGTGGCCGAATTGAACGATATGGACGTGGACATGTGGTTCCAGCAGGACGGCGCTACCTGTCACACAGCGAACGCCACGATTGACATTCGGCATGAACGATTTGAGGGTATGGTTATCTCTCGCAGAGGTGACGTGAATTGGCCACCAAGATCGTGCGATTTGACCCCGCTAGACTTTTTCTTGTGGGGTTTTCTGAAGTCGCAAGTCTATGCCAATAAGCCGCAATCGACCGATGCCCTCAAAGTCAACATAACCCAGACCATCGCTCAAATTCAGCCGGATCTATGCGGCAGAGTCATTGAAAATTGGACCTTTGGGATCCGTGCCACCGTGAGAAGCCGCGGCGGACATTTGAACGATGTCATATTCCATACATAATGGCATACATAGGTCTTTCAAATAAAAAATAATTTCGTTTATACCGCACACACAGCTTGTTTTATTATTCCATTTCAACATCGACCCGCCCTTATTGGAAAACCCTTTACTTCGCTCTATTCACCCGACTGGGATGATGTTTTCTTTCATTTTCCAAACGTGTCTGATGAAAGCATCATTGGAAAATGTTAAATTGTGCAAACACTTTTTCCTTTACAGTTTCGAAGTGGTCGCAATAAGTTTGCCAATTTACCTGATCTTATTATAGAGTAGATCATGGCTATACGTGCTACATAAGAATTTGTTTTTCCAGAATAGAATACTTTGTTTTTTAGATAAGAAATGTATTTTGTATTATTTTTACAATAAACTATGTTTTTTATGATAAAATTGTGTTTTTGTAGTATCAAATGGTTTCCCAGCATTTGTAGATTGTTAAAAAAAATAACTTGTGTCTGAAGTCATCTCTGGACAAAGTAGAAATCGGTTTTACGCAGTTTTATACCGTCGCCCCAAGTCACCCCACTCGATGGGGTCCGAAGTCACACCATTTGATGGTATTCTTAAAATTGCATAAATGCTCTCTTGTTGGGCGAAATTGTATTACAGGAAAAAATTGCTGAATTATCTGCTTCAATATTAAATATATTTCTAGTTACATAAAATTTTAATTTATTAATTGCAAAAATTATTGCCAACATTTCTTTTTCAGTTATTGTATATCTGATCTCATAACCTTTCAAAATCCTTGAAATAAAACACTGCTATTCCTTCTTGTATTTGTATTAATTCAGCTGACATAGCTAAATCAGAAGCATGTGTATGAAGTACACATTTTTCTTTGAAATTAGGATATTTTAATAGTAATCTTTCATGAAACCTCTGTTTGATGGTATTCAATGCTTTTCCCTTTCTTCTCTCCAAACCCATTTAACATCTTTTGATAGTAATTATTAATAAATCTTTTATAACAATTAAAAACACCTAATAACGCTCTTAACGTTTTCAAATTATTAGAACGAGGTAAATTTTTAATTTCCTCCAGACGTATTTCATTTATAGTAACACCATTCTTACTTATTTTATATCCTAAGTTACACTATCCTTCAAAAATTCGCATTTTGCTAAATTCAGTTTTAACCCATTTTTATTTAATGTTTCAATTACCATTTCTAAGTGTTTTAAATGTTGTTCCTCGTTTTCTGAAAACCATAAGATGTCGATACAGTGCACGCAGAAATTATCAAATTGATTTAATATCATCTGCATTGCGCTTACGAGTGTTGCACAGTATATCAGTATACGATATGTTCATTAGGCATAGTTTTCTGAATCTTTTGATGGTATTTTAGTTTTGAAAGTTGGCAACAATACAGGCCATCGCAAATTAAAACGAATTTTTGGTGTATAAATTTGATGTGGAAACTTTTATCTGAAATTCCGTTAAGTACAAAACACATAATATTTTCGTGACCATAAAACTCATTGTATAACATCTCTTAGGTAGCAGATGCATGGGTTTTACGTTAGAATTTGCTACATTTAAATAATTAATTTATTTACGATGCGTGGTATTTTTGAAGTTAAATCGGTGAAACTTTGAACGCTTATTCAAAGTAACTCAATCGTTCAAAGTTACTGAGCCTATAGTGTAAAAGTAGGAAATAATAAAAACAATGTATTATAGAAACAAAACATTCCAAAAGCATCAAGAAGGCGACCTGATACCAGAGCCTACAAAATTTATAGCGATGAAATCTTGCAGGAAGCTTTACATGCAGTTAAAAATGAACAAATGTCACTACGGCAAGCAAGTAACACTATAAGATACCCTTAGGAACCCCGAGTAATAAAGTTAAGGGTAAGCATACTGAAAAACCTGGTCGTCCCACTGCATTTTCTGTAACGGAAGAGACCGCGTTGGTTAATCACATACAGTGTGTTGCAAATTGGGGATCCCCGTTTGACTTAATGAATATCAGGAAACTAGCAAAAAAACTGCTTGTCGCAGCAAGGAAGAAATGTGCCCCAATTTAGTGACAACCTTCCTAGCAAAGATTGGAGCAGGATGTTCCTAAAGCGATGCAGAAATTAATTGACTTTTCGAATGTCGCAGAATATTAAATCAGCACAAGCTGGTGCAGACATTGTTAAAAATTTCTTTGAAAATTTGTCAGAAACTTTGATGAATGATGACGGCAGTAAGATACAACTAACCCACAAATTTAACTACGACTAGACAATTTATCCGATGTCCCCGGTAGAAAGAAATGCATATTTAAAAGGGCAATCAAGTACCGACAGCGCATAAAAGATGGTACAAAAGCATACATCTCAATAATGTTTTGCGGGTCAGTTGCAGGGGATATGATCCCAGCCTATGTAGTATATCAAGCGGATCATATTTGGAGTACATGGACAGAAGGGCGGCCACCAAAAACGAGATACAACAGAAGCAAAAGTGGCTGGTTTAACAGTACGTGTTTTACCGATTGGTTTCAATCAACATTCGTTCCTGCTGTTAAACATTTGGAAGGTCGTAAGGTAGTAATTGGTGACAATTTAAGCAGTCACTTTACTGAGGAAGTACTCATATCTGCTAAACAGAACAACATATTGGAGACAAATATTAAACAAATGGAAATCCACCAGCCAGAAAAGATGTGCAACATTAGCAAGAGAGCAATTTTCCAAATTGTTAACCAATTTGTATGCTCTACTTTATGATGAACGAAATGAAAACAATAATATTATAACGGGATTTGTTAAATATGGAATAAGTCCATTTAATACTAAGAAGGTTTTGGAACGGATACCAGACAAGACAACCACCACAAATGCTGATCCAAACGCTGCGGTATCGCAAGCAGTAGTGGATCTTGTCTTCCATGAGAGGAACCAAAGATGCTTCCAGTCCACGTTCACATGGAAGGAAAACAATTACTGTTCCACCAGGCAAGAGCATATCTGTGGAAGATTTAAAGATAAATACTACAGACGACTCAATAAAGACACCAACACCTATACCAAAGAAAAATACAAAAATAATTGATTTTGAATCTGAAACAGATGAAGAGGAATGGATTTCAGATAATAGCAGTGAAAGTTTATATTGGGCAGAGAAAGACAGCAACACTTTGAAAGTGGATAATCAGGAAATTGATGTAATAAATAGCCCTGTGGAAAATATTGAACTTATTGTAGACAATTATTATTTAATCGAGTTTAAGAAAGATCATATTATCAAGCATTATGTAAAAAATTGTTAAGTAGTATTGAAGACAATATTCTTGAAATGGACTTTATGAGGCTATCAAGAAAAGTATCCTGCCTTTTTGTGTGGCCTGATGTTAAAGATGAGAGTATAGTTAGTAGGACTCAAATCATAAAACTGATACCCGATGCCAAACCAGGAAGGAGGGGAGGAATTATAATTAAAGATGATTTGCTGAAACAGTACTTCCGCACTATTTTTGCAATATTTATTTATTGTTTTTTTCTACGATCGTGTCAAAACGACAATTTTTTGCACTGTTTCTAGTGTCAAAAGCGACTCTTAATATTAGCGCTCGAATTACGTCTTTTTAACACGTTGCCATTGGAGGCGTGATTTAATAATTTATTAAAACACGCTTTGCCGTACGTTTGAATATCAACATAACCTAGAAAATCTAACACAATGTGACGGAAAAAGTGTCACCTAACGAAGTTTTTATATTTCTGTTACGATCGTAGAAAAAATAGAGTATGATACACGTGTAGGCTAAGGTTGCCAATATTGCACTGGCTCCTAAATCGCACCACTGTTGATTTACAGAAGACTATTAGAGTCTATGTACAGGGACTTTAAAGACTATTTATCATATTTGCCATCTAACCATTACTTTGAGAATTAGGCAGTACCTTGATGCTCTGTAGCAAACTTCATTAGAGTGTGGCGAACGGCAATGATATTTTTTTAGCGTATGGTACGGTAATGATGACACATCGTTTGACAGTTAAAGTGTATTTGCGCTGTAATATTTTGTTACTCATCGTAAGGGATTAAGCCCCGAGGTGAGTGAAAATAATAAGTGAACTCACAGTAGAATGCGAACACAACATGCATTTTATTGGGTTAATATGCCAAAACAACTTTTGTTTGATATTTGGGGGTTAGAAACGCCTTTTTATCACAAAATGACAAGTTTCCTATAACGAACCACTAGTGAGTTGCTCAAATCGCACCGGTGCGATTTAGGCAAATATCAATTTATAGGAATGGTTTAAATAGGTATCCACTATAATTTATCTACTATTGTATTTGTAGATTTAGACAATGGGAAAGAGGAAATATGGTAAATGGAGCCCACAAGACATGAAAAATGCCATAGAAAAGTGTAATAAAGGAAATATTGGGTTGAATAAATAATGTGAAAAATACGACATTCCCAAAAAAACATTCATAATGGATATTAGAGGTCAGGTGAAAAGAGGAGTAGTACCTAGAGGACCAGGTTTACTGAATAGAAGGTTATTCGCTTTACCCCCTGAAGTTGAAGAGGAATTAGTTTTCCACATTTTGAAAATGGAGGAGTTACTGTTCGGAATGACAATACGAGATATTCGGAAGCTTGTGAACGACATTGTAGAAAGCAACAAAAACTTGAAAACCCCATTCAAGAAAGAAAAGAAAAGAGCCGGGAAAGAAGCGGCATCGCAATCTCAGTCTACGCCAACCATAAAGTGTTTCAATGGCTCGATGCAAGGGCTTTGACAAAACCAACGTTTTTTGACTTGCTGAAAGAAATTTTTGACAAAAACAAAATAGATACTTTATCAATCTAAAATGTCGATGAGTCGGGTTTCTCCACTGTACAGAAAAAGTGCCCAAAAGATGTTGCTCAAAAAGGAAAACATCAAATAGGGGCACTGTTCAGTGGAGAAAGATGAGTCAATATGACACTGGTTGCTTGCACTAGTGCTTCTGGTAATTTCGTTCCACCAATGATTATTTTCAAAAGGAAAAGGATGCACCCCGCACTAGTCCACCTGAAAGTTTAATTGAAGTATCCGATTCTGGATACATCAACTCTGAACTCTTTGTCAAGTGGTTGAAACACTTCATATCATATGTGAAATCAAGTAAAGATGCCAAAGTTTTATTAGTATTTGACAGTCATACGACACATTCAAAAAATCTGGAAGCCATCAATTTGGCACGCGAAAATGGTGTAGTGATGCTGCAGCTACCTGGTCATACCACGCATAGGTTGCAACCTCTAGATGTAGCCATTGGCACTAGAGACCTATTATGATCAGGCAATTATGACGGGTAGGCTACATAACTTGAGGTCGCCGGACTAATATCTGAAGCTTATGGGAAAGCTGCAACTTTGAGCAATACAGGTAATGGTTTTCGAGCTACAGGAATTTGGCCGGTTGATCGTTTGGTATTTTTCCGAAGCTGACTTCATAGCAAATGAAAATTTGAATCCGTCAAACCCTCCCCTTGAAGTTGAAGAAGATAACGAAGAAAACTTGTCTAATGTGAGTTATGCTGATAAACACATATCAAAAACCTACTTGGAGAATGCTAGAATTCCTAATGCAAGCACAGTTTCCAGAGACGATACAACTACTTCTTCGAATGCAGATGCATGTGATGCTGCTTTGAACAGTAATTGTTCCGTATTGTTGGTTCCCATTGATAAATTAAGCTCAGTGCCAAAGGGAACACGAAAATATGAGCAACGAAAAAGTAATGGAGCTCAAAAAGTGATGGTCTGAACTTCCAATCCTTATAAAAACGATTTAGAAGAAGTGAAACAGAAGAGGCCAGAGAAGGAAATGAGGAAGAAAGCTAAGACTGCAACTAGGAATGTGTTTTCAACGGATAAAGATGCAAAGCGTATAAGAACTGAGAAAGAGGCAGGACCCAGTGGAACAGGTGGAAAAAAGAAGAAATCGAAAATTTTACCCGAAACTGAAAATGTAGAATAGTTGTTTAGACCACAAGTGTTAAAGTGCAACTTCTTTCACAAGTGTGGAGGATTATTAAACTCGGCTGCGCCTCGTTTAATGACCCTCCACACTTGTGAAAAAAATCACACTAAGACGAGATTGTTTAAAATTTCATTAAATATTCAAATCCAAGCCTATTTTGTATAGAATTCTATTTGCCTTCATTTTAGTCAAGTGCGTTGGTCAGTTCTGGTAACTAAGGAAACGTCTATTTAAAATAGTTCATTCCTAAATTAAAAGCAAAGTGTTACTTTTTTACTGAGTGAAAAAAAGTGACCCTTCACACACCGAAAATAATTTTAAAAAGCTTACTTTTTTAAATGAAATTTTAAAATAGTAATTTGTACAACTAGTTTTGAAAGTCATACTTTTCTTCATGAATTTGAAGTTTGATAACGAGGGCGAAGCCCGAGTTAATCAAGCAAATTAATGAAAAAAAAACGTGTTGTACAAGCAGTTTTTTTTGCATAGTGATCTCTTGGTCGAAATGTAGTCGAGAATGACTTCGGAATTGACAACTGTCAAATTGACATTTCTATAAAATAGTTAAAAAAGTGGAACTTTTAATACGATTTTTGTTAAAAAAAGACGACTTTCACGATCACTATGCAAAAAAAATGTGTTTAACAAAGAAGAATGGTATTGTTTTCTTTGTAATGTAGAAAATATTGAAGATATGGTGCGTTGTCTAGTGTGCAATCAATGGGCACATGAAGTGTGTGCGGGATATGACTACGAAACCAGAAAAAACTTTTGTTTACGATTTTTGGTCTGTTTTTATAAGAATTATATGTTTTCTTCCTATATTTTTATGTTTTAAATATCTATTTGTGTTCACTCTTCATAGTTTATGAATAAACTACTTTACCATTGAAACTAGATACCGTTTTAATACAGAGTGCGATTTAGGCAACCCTTGGTGCGATTTGGGAAACAAGTTCCTTAAATCGCATCACTTGCAGGTTCTAAGAAATGTGCTTAGAAAATAGATTTGCAATGGTAGTCATGCATTCACATTTTGAAATTATCGACCTGAGATATCAAATAATATGTTGGCAGTAATAACTTGTCACAAAGTCATGTTCCCTATATTAACTCGGGTAAAATTCGAAAAATGGTGTGATATGGACAACCTGTTCTCTGAATGTCATTTTTTGGCAGTGGTCTATTATGATATACCAATTAGCCAGGCTAGAATTAAAGCCCATTTAGATGCCACTACTGCGCAGAGAATTACAAAAATAGTCTACTGCGCATACAGCGGTAAGTTATATATATATAAGTTTACAACTACAATGTATAACGGCCCTCGTGGCCTAGTGGTTAGAGTGGCAGAGTAGTAATCACAGCGATCAGCGGTCCCGGGTTCAAACCCCGGGGGAGGCACAAATTTACGTTGAAAAACGTACAATATCAGTCCTTCTCAGGACTAACCAGGAACACCTGAAGATGGGAGTAGAACAAAACTCCCGAAACGTTGTGTGATTTACACCCTAGACAGTGGAAAAGTCCGAAAAACATATCATGGACAACCTTACCCTATACGTGCCATTAAAGCACTAGCGACGTTAAAAGTACTCCGCTTCGCGTCGTGCTCTTAAACTCGTAGAACGTGATTTAACAGCGTACTTATACACTAGTATCGTAATATATTATTGATGCCCCGGTTGTTTCTCCAACCAACTCTTCATTTTGTAATTTCCTTTTACTTCCTACTTATCTGCTATCTGATGGTGAAGAAGCACTGTTGCAGTTGGTGCCAGCATCATTTGACGTATTGCTGTTTAAGTTAGAACCAGCAGCGGTCAAGTTTGATGAGTTGCTGTCCGAGCTGGGTAAAGCGAAATGAGACGGGATCCTCAATTGGTGGTCCACGTTTATATTTGGGCTGAGTAATTGCAACGAATCTTCTTGTATTTCAAACATTTGTAACTCTTCATTGAACTGTTAAAAAGTCGAAATGAATCAACTTTATATTCTACAAAAAGCACGTTATACACACCACTTCGTCGTCCTCCTGGCTTAATATATTTATGCTGTCATCTTCAACTATGATGTTGTCGTTACTATTGTCAGTGGCTGCTCTCGGAACACTGTGTCGTACCACAAAACTCAGCTCGTTGAAGTACCACAGCGTGGGATGATATATCTAATTATACTTTATTTTTTAGTTGCTTGAAAAATATATTTACATCGTCTTTTCCTGTGCCACTTTTAAAAGATCGCTCGTACTTCCTATATTCCGTTAGGAAGCTGGTTTTTAATCATTGAAATTTATTTATAATTTCATTTATTGTTACTTTTGGCTTCACATCCTTTAAATTTTGCTGGATGCTGTCAAGGGCTTTCAATCCTGCATGCTTGTTTTTATTCTCATTTTCCTTTACTGCGTATAGACATGGGCAAGTTTTAAATTGTTCTCGTGACCAGGACATTAGTACTATTTTGCAAACCACAATGTCAACAAAAATTCAATAATTTAACAAATACGATAACAATTTAACAAAAACAACAATATAACAAAAACAATAACAATATAACACAGACAATAACAATCTAACAAATACAATAACAATTTAACAGAAACGATAATTAAAAAACAGTAATTTAAACGGCAGACCAAATTCGCAAAACGGTTATGTCGCAGAACAATACGGTTATGTTGTGGTAACCTTGTTTGTGGTCAACATTCACTTAAAACTAGGGTCTTTAGATTTGTAACGGGTGTGAAGTTACCATCTGCGCAGATTTACGCGCACATTTATGTTTACGCCCACATTATTTAGAAAGTGTTTCGAACTAATTTACGCATAAATTTACTAGTAAATTTCTTATACAATTTTCTGCTTGCAACGTGTAAAAAAATTTAAAATAATTTATGAAAAAATGTACTCCTAAATTTTCGAATAAATTTAGTATGGTGTCATATCAGTTTAAGATACAAATAAGGTGTAGAAGTGGTTCCACGAGTGGTCTTATTAGAAACTTATAGCACAAGTACTATGCCCGTTTGCACCATTTCACCTTAAAACCCCAGCCTTAGTAAGGCGCCATTTAAAAGTAAGGGCAACTGAATTTTAATTACTATTCCACCACTCCCTCTTAAGAAGTAAAACTTCTAAAACATATTCACAGAAGCATGCGTCATTTTTATGTCCTAAAGTTTATTTTGTTTATTTATCTTTTATTATTATTTTTTGACACACAAGTTAGCTTTTGTGGCTACTATATTATGTATCTGTATATACAATTTTGTAATTATAATTGAATAAAAATGAATTGAATTGAAAAAAAAATAACTCAGTACAATTTAAATTTTTCATACTAACGCGGTGGAGAGATGTTAGTCGCGTCGCTAATGTCAAAATGGTCATGTCAACACGGCATTTTCATTGTTGATTTGGTGTTTTAAGGTTAAGCGTTTGTGGCCGTATTAAAATTAATTTTTCATTCCAGGAAATTTGTATATAGCAAGTAAGTATTTTTAAATACAATACTATGTTTATTGAATTACTACCTGCAGACAAATGCAATACAACAGTGATCATAGATTCAAACATCTACTCAGAAAATGCAAGACCTAATTAACGCGTGGGAATACAAGAAACTTCCCACAGACGCAACACCGAAGATCGAACGGAAAATATACCAAACGCTGTATAAACACAAAGAGGAGTTCTCAAACTTTTAGAGAATGAAACTTACTCAGTATTACAGCAAACCGCCTCACGTATACGGTCTAACCAAGATACACAAAGAGGGAATACCCCTAAGACCGATAGTTCCATAAATTTACCATGCCAATCTCTATCAAAGTTCCTGTTAACAATATAATACTCCCACTAGCGGCCAAAACAACATCCACCGTGAAAAATACTGAACATCTTGTAGACAAGATCAAACAAACTCACATAGCTCCGAATGACATTATGGTGAGCTTTGACATAGTAAACCTCTTCAAAAATGTTCCGACTGATGACGTACTAGCAATCATTAGAAACAGGCTGGAATTGGATAACACACTTGCCGAACGCACAGATCTACAGGTAGATACAATAATGGAGCTGTTAACGATCTGCATTAAGACCACATACTTCCAAGCAGACGAACAGTTCTACCAACAGGAGTTCGGAGTGGCCATGGGATCTCCACTATCTGCAGTAGTCAGTAACATCTACATGGAAGACTTTGAGAAACGAGCTGTATCTCAATATGAGAACAAGTCTCTAGTCTATGGCTGCGATACGTAAATGATACGTTTGTAATATGGCCCAATAGAAGAGAACATTTCAATAACAAGCCCGATCAATTAAGTTCACGATAGAATCAGAAGACAAAATCCTGTTCATAGACGTACTAGTCCAGAAGAATGGTGACACGGTACAAACAAAGGTATATCGAAAACCAACTCATACGGGGAGATACCTACACTATAATTCTAACCACTACAATAGCGTGAAACGTGGCGTCGCGAGATGCCTATATAGCCGAGGCAAGACCATATGCTCGGAGGAAGAAGACCTTAAACGGAAACGTCGGATAATCACAGAAATGCTGCAAGCTAATGGCTACCCAAAAAGAACTCTAAACCAAACGCTAAAAGAGATGGACAGAAATACAACACCGGCAGGGGGAGAGAAAACGAAGCCAACAACCACGACCGTAATACCATACATCCGAGGAGTTTCCGACAAACTGAGAAGAATCGGAAATAGATTCAATATAAGAACTGCCTTAAAGTTCACAACAACTCTCAGAGGCATGATGACGCATACCAATCTTCAGAACGAAGATCAGAGTTCAAGGAACTGTATCTACAGCGCATCGTGCGAGTGTGGAAGACAATACATAGGGGACATCGGAACATTGCAAAGATATTAGAAAGGTCGTCTGGAACGAAGACCACCACATACAATGGGATAACGCATCAGCTGTAGCTAAAGAAGAAACCAGGTTCCGTAGGAAGCCGAAAGAAACTACATACATAGCGCTGGCAGAAGAACCAAGTAGCCAGGCTAGTGCAGAAGTAAAGACCATTTGGATGCCACTACTGCGCAGAGAATTAAAAAAATAGTCTACTGCGCATGCAGCGGTAACATATATATATAAATATGTTTATAACTAAAATATATAACCGTGCTGGTGGCCTAGTGGTAAGAGTGACAGACTCGTAATCACAGCGATCAGTGGTCCTAGATTCAAACCCCGACGTAGTAATTGAAATTGACGAACCGCGCTTCGATTTCGCACCCAATATGAATAATATATAGATACTAGAAGTAATTTTCAACGCTACTATAATGCTTCGTAAATGACCAGCTTCTTAGAAAAACCTCACATGTTCATTTTTAACAAAATCGCGTTTGCCGCGGCATCTGTTAATGTAACTGTAGACCTACAAATTCTTGTAATATAATTCCGTAAAAACCTTACTACAAACGAAATATCGTACCCCAATAA
Source organism: Agriotes lineatus (assembly GCA_940337035.1). NCBI lineage: Eukaryota > Metazoa > Arthropoda > Insecta > Coleoptera > Elateridae > Agriotes > Agriotes lineatus. Next base: position 38,724 of record CALNHX010008339.1, on the reverse strand, counting down.
TCATACGGTCCAGGACATGTGAGCTTTTTATTAGAAACATTTCTGGGTTAAATTTTATGTGACATTATACAGTGTGGTCCATTAAGTGTGCAACAAATGGGACGTTTTTTTATTAGTTGTACAATCGAAATTTAAATACGGCCACAAGTTAGTGCATGTTCGATAACCATATCAGATACCCTTAGAATAGCTTCAAGTCAAACAATATACAGGGCAGGACGAAAATATGAAATTCGTTCAAGAATAAAGTTACCTTACTTCAAAAAATATAGCAAAATTTTATTGAGAAAAGTTGTTTAGAATCAAAAGTTATGCTCAAATACAAAGTCACGGCCTCCTATTCAAATTTGGATTCTTTTTTGTAAAATTTTGTATTATCCCCGTATGATACATATTTTTATTATTCTGATTTTATTAAGAGTATTTTCATATGTAAATTATTATTAGTAAAGCATTTGCCTTGTTAAAAAGAATATTTGCGAAATTCTAGTTTTGTTAAATATCGATGCAACAAACATGAAGTGAAGGGTTACCTAAAAAAATATAAATTCAAATAAATTTTAGAAATATGCTTCAAGTTGCTAAAAGTTAATTAAAAGTGATGTGGTTGTGGCTACTTTAAATACATATAAAATCAGAATAATAAAAATATGTATCATACGGGGGGTAATACAAAATTTTCCAAAAAAGAATCAAAATTTGAATAGGAGGCCGTGACTTTGTATTTGAGCATAACTTTTGATTCTAAACAACTTTTCTCAATAACATTTTGCTATATTTTTTGAAGTAAGGTAACTTTATTCTTGAACGAATTTCATATTTTTGTCCTGCCCTGTATATTGTTTGACTTGAAGCCATTCTAAGGGCATCTGATATGGTTATCAAACATGCACTAACTTTTGGCGGTATTTAAATTTCGATTGTACAACTAATAAAAAAATGTCCTATTTGTTGCACACTTAATGGACCACACTGTATAAGTTGTGGTGTACTTATGGTGTCTGTGCTACACTTTCAACAAGCATGAATTCAGATTCTAGTAATGCCCATGCATAGCCTAAAAAGAGAGAAAAGAAGGTTCATAAAAGAAGTGTGATAAAGGACGCTGAAGTAAAAAGAGTTTACAACAAAACCACAAGGGAAACAGAGTAGAAGCCCGCCAAATTGGAGATGATTGCAGGTACATCCTTAAATATTTATTTTTTTGTATTATTAGTTGCATATCTGATAATGGATTTACTTTATAGATGCAAAAATATCAATGCATTAAAATAACAACTGCTAAAGAGGGGGAAGGGATTTTTTCAAAATGTTATCAAACGTACGACAAAAACAAGCAGGATGCGTATCTATCGGGGCTTATAAGCATTGTGAATATTTCGTGACGTCGCGTCGTCCTCGTCGCAACGTGAACTTTAGAAAGCAGCGTCTTTTTTGTATAAAGTAAGTTGTGGGACTACCGAGATAACCTTATGTTTAAAAGCTTTCGCCGCTGTTCATGGGATAACTCTTCCTCGTATTAGAAGATTACAAACCAACCTCTTTGATTTGATTTGATAATGGAATACATAAGGGGATTTTCAGCAAGACAATCCCATTATTCTAGAAGACGTAGACCAGCATTATTTACCCTTGGAATAAAGTGTAAATATCATTCACCGACTATTTGTTCAATATTACTTAATAAATATCCCATACAAAATATATTGGGCTGCTTTTAATACCAAATTTAATATAAAATTTGGATATGCACGCTGAGATACATGTTCTCAGTGTAATATATTCCAGCATTTTTTTTAACCAATCCAGCCCAAACACCAGACCAAATAAGAGAAACTACTGCTGAAAGGGAAATAGGGGAAGGTGGGGCATAGTGGAATGAGGGGCAAAGTGAAATGAAAAATATATTGTTGACAAGGTTGGTAAAACTGAAAGCGTGTTTAGGAGGTTGCCTCGTTCCCATTTAAACCCAGAGTTTGATTATTTTCCCCCGCAAAAAGTAACTCATGACGTCATACGAACCGCGCGAAATTTAAGATCCTAATGTCAAATAACTGTTGATAAACTTTACAATGCCTGTGACTTGTGCAGTGTCTGGTTATTTCACTAATTTATCAACGCAGCAAAAAAGGATAGGAAAATACAAAATATGCAAGAAAAAATAAATTTATTACGAACAATGAGCTGTAAAAAGAAAATTAATGTCGCAAAGAGTTGCAAATGTGCTAGTATCTTTCCAAAAATATTTACGCCTTCTCAATTACGAAAAATAAAAGGTTCTAGAAATATAAAATGGACAACACAGGATATTACTCAAGCTTTTACTTTGAGGTATTTGAGCATGGTGAGTTACATATATCTAAGAGAATCCTTGAATTATCCATTACCAGGTTAATTGATGATCCATTATGTTATAACATATCAATAAAATGATAAAATACCATACCTAATTACCTAATAGTTTTTTTTATTAATACAGGAATTTCAACATTGCAACGTTGGGCTTCTAAAATGGACATGCAGCAGGGTTTACTGAAAACTGTTTTCCAGTTCCTAAAAATTTCAGAAATAACTATGTCAGAAATAGAAAAGTTAGTAGTTCTGCAATATGATGAGATGAAGGTTGCTGAATCGTACGAATATGTCAAAAATAACCGGGTAGTTGAACCTTATTCACAACTGCAAATTGTAAATGCTCAAGGTTTAATTGGAAAATGGAAAACTCCTGTTTTTGCCGACTTTGATCAAAGGATGACTCCAGAAATCCTACATAATGTTATAAATGCGCTGTACCACATAGGTTTTAAAGTTGTTGCGTGTGTAAGTGATTGCAGATCAACAAATATTTCACTGTGGCGTGATTTAAATGTTACATATGAAAACCCATTTATTACACATCAATTGACTGGTTCAAATATTTACTTCTTTGCGGATGCCCCACATCTTCTCAAGTTAATTAGGAATTGGTATTTAGATTCAGAATTTGTACATAATAATTGTGTTATTAATAAGGATACCGATACTATAGGTACTAACAATAAATCATTTAACTGTCGAAAGCCCTAAAAGACAGAATGTTCGTATGGCAGCAGAATTACTGAGTCATACAACAGCAATAGCGTTAAGACATTACTATACCGATAATAATGATTAAATCTGCATATGGTAGAAATATTGATGCTCAAAATGACATTTTATATCAAATGTATAATTTGGATAGCACGGTCATTTTCAAGAGAAAAAGGGTCATTCAAACATTTCAAAAAGGAATCTTGTTATCTATCAATTCGTTAAAACATTTATATAAAGATTTACATGAACTATATGGTATAGCTTACATATTAACGCACAGATTAAACCAAGATTCGCTAGAAAATCTATTTGGCCAATTGAGAACACAAGGTGGTTTAAACGATCATCCTACACCCACGCATGCTATACAACGGCTGCGATTAATTATATTGGGAAAATCTACCAACCTACAAATTAATTCAAATACCAATCGTTGTTCTGATATTTATATTGTTGGTGAAGTTGTAAGAGAGTCTGGCGCTGAGATTCCTGCTGAAGATTCATCAACTTCAAGCTTATCAGATACGTTTGAAAACATGGAAGTCAAGAAACCCCATGACGACGGTCTAAGCGATTATTTAGAAAAAGACTGTCTTCAATATTTAGCAGGATGGATAGCCAAAAAACTTCAAACTAGTCTCCCTCATCTGGGCAATCACACTTATAGTTTACAAGAAAAACAAGTAGATAATTTGGTAGTACCTCCATGGGTAGTACATTTGTCCTATGGTGAATTAATTCAACCTTCTGATGAGTTTTTTGCCCTGATTAAAAATTTGGATGAGGAATTTAAAAATTATATGTCTTCCGGTTTAAGTAACCCAAAGAAAATTGCAAAAAAACTTATTAATAAACTCAAAATTAAATATTATGATGTCGATATTATACTGAAAATGTTTGTTAAACAGCGGCTATTTATTAGAATGAAGTTTTTAAATTATAAATATAGTGAGCAGAAAAATTCTAAATTCAAGAAATATCACGCTGGAAATAAAATGTATGTATCTTTATTCGCTATCTCCTTCGAAGATACTGGACCGATGAAATTGTATGATAGTTTAAAATTTTGCTAATTTTTAGACTTAGATCGTAGGCCGGTTTTTATTTTCAAAAAAAGTACGAAATTATATTTAATTTAATGAAATCGTATAATTTTAAATCACAAATACTCAATGTTCATCTAGCAACATTTTTGTATATATAATTGGTAAGGTTGTATGTGTTTTTGTAACATGTAACACCCTTTCCCACCAAAGCGTAGCTTGGGTGATTCACTAGCTTAATGTAAAATTACACGTTGCTATCAGTTATAAAAATGACGATTGTTTGTTCATTACCTAAATAACTTCATTTATGAATTTATTAAAATAACTTAAAACGAACATTAACAAGACTTACTAAGAATGTACATTTATTTAAATACACTATAACTCAGCAAACTATCTACAATATAATTAATCACTATCACAAGTGTCATCAGATTCTTCATCTTTGACTTGTATTATTATTGGAGTAATGTAAAATATTCTACGTCAAAACCCACTTCCCTGTCCACCCACTTCTGTATAGTGCCCTCTGCCTGTGCAACACAATTTGACCACGTTTCAGCTGTTACATAACGCTTTTTGCCACATATTTAGGGTTTTTTCTTCACCGTACCCATCTTCACCTATATGCTTATATATATATATAAGTTTTGGCAATTCCCCAAACATCTTCAGTGGGGTTGAAAATACAATGGTAGGGAGGAAGTCGGACCACAGTATGTCCATACTGTTCAGCAAGGTGGTCTGCGACATACGTTTTTGGAGGTTTGTGTCTGAAAAAAATCATTAGTACTTTACCACACAAAATTCACTTAATATACTTACTGTACAACCAACTGCAATAATTCCATTTTTAATACATTCCCCTAAATATTCACTGACCGACTTGCTAACCAATCAATAATATGTATCTTGTTTTTTCAAACTAGCATTGGGCGTTTTATCGTGCTATGATAACTTGCGTTATCGATTGACAATAATTGATGGCCATTTTACAAATTTTCCTAATTCATTTCCCAGTTGTAATCCGGGTTTTTTGTGCTCGATGTAAATATCAATGAGGCACCAGGAATAAATCCATCTATTTCACAGCATGAAGGACGATATATCTTAGAAAATAGCTAAATAATATTATTTAAATTCAGTTATTAAACTTATGATGCTAACCTTTTTCCATCTGATTTTAATTTTTTAACGCTTTTTTATTATCATGTTGCCATGACCTACAAACAGTGCCATTTTCGAAAATCCACGTTTCGTGTAAGTATACAAATTGTGACGGTCTTTTCCTGCTGCAGATTTTTAATGTACTTCCTTAAAGACACCACTCTGTGGAAAGAAAATGTGATCCAACTCTATGAGCCCTCTGCGTGGATCATCCTTTTTCCAGCGGAATCCTATATCTTTCAGGACCTTTTCTAACGAAGATATTCCTCCCTTGTAAATATCTCTTTCCTTTAAAATTCGCAATATAGATGTCCGAGTAATACCTTGTTGTAACAAAAAATATCCTTACTTGTAATGTTCAGCAATAGAGAGTAAATGATTCACTTACTGTTTTGGTACATTTCATAAACCACATTTCTTATGGCTACTTGATCGAAATCGTCAATGTCCACTACGGGCTGAGTTCTCTGCTTTTTCTGCTTCGCGCTTTTGATATGTTCATTTGATTTTACCGCCTGTGAAACCGAACTAACGGTTGGCATACACACTTGCAAGGCATTTGCAACTCTCTATAATAAATAAAACACTATAATGTAATAATACAATAATTATACATTTATTCCACAATGTAACTAACCTCTTGTACAGCAGCTAAAGCAATCAAGGGCCCTCCATTGTCGCGTTCTTGCTCCAAAAAGCTTATTAGGGAGGCTATAAGCTGTTTTCACTGCTTACATCAAGCTTTCGGCATTATTTCCTCAGTATAACACACTTAAACGCAATAAATAAGTTTTAAATAACTACGAAAAAGCGCAACTTATAACAATCCACGTACAATCTCCATAAGTTAGGTTAGAAACAATATGTAGTCTCTAATGACGTCACGAGTTACTTTCCCCCCCGCCCCGCGAGTTTAAATTTTTCAAATGTTGAGGCAACCTCCTAAACACGCTCTCAGTTTTACCAACCTTGTATTGTTGACATTAGTGCTGGCATCTGCGTGCCATGCTGGTAACTTGTCATTTGCCGTCAAGCGAAGCTTCACACAACATTTCTGTCATCTGGCATGTGTGGTGCTGCTTTTGTGGGTGTCTCTTGGAAAACGAATGCAAAACTGTAAGTCATAACGGTCATAACGCGCTTCCTCACGCTTCCAATGACACACAATATGCGTGATACATACCACTATATTAACCATAGGCTTAAGTTGTGATTGAAATAAAACTTTGTAGGTTAGAATTGTAAATTCAAAGAATGTTGTCTTGGGGCAAAGTGAAATGTCGCTGTGTGGGGCATAGTGGAATGACATTCCGCTTTGCCCCGCGATAAAAAATCATAAATATTTGGGTTTACATTATGTTTTAGTAGTATGTATTGTTGTTATAGATAAATATGGTTAGAAATTATAACCGCAAGCCCAGCAACATCGGTGGGATAAAGATGAAATGGCCACTGTTATCGAATCTGTGCGAAGCGGACGGCTAAGCTACAAAGAAGCGTCTGAAATGTATGCTGTGCCATCTACAACTCTTTTTCGGCGTGTAAAGAAAGTTGGTGCTCCTGAAAGTGTCTCTGAAAAGCAGTTAGGCAGATATAGACCGGTTTTTACACCTCAGGAAAAAACCGAATTGGTTAACCACTGTTTGTTTATGGAGCAAAGATGTTTCGGTCTGAAATTAATAGAATGAAGGTCGTTAGAATACAAATTTGCAACCGTGAACAATCAACAGCACGTTTTTAATGAGACCAAGGGCATGGCAGGGAAAAATTGGGCACTATCTTTTATAAAACGACATCCGGAGTTATTACTCAGGACTCCAGAAAATACTTCGTTGGCAAGAGCTACGGCATTTAATAAAGAAAATCTGGGAAAGTTTTACGAACTGTTAAAAGGTTTATTTGATAAGTATCACTTTTCAGTCAGTCAAGTTTATAATGTTGACGAGATGGGTTTAACAACCGTCCCAAATAGACCTTCAAAAATGTTAAGCTTGAAAGGAAAGAAACAAGTGGGTAGATTAGATTAGTTACAGTAACAGCAGCTTTGTGCTTCAATGCTGCTGGTCGATATATTCCTCCTTTAATGATATATCCTCGAGTTCGACAGAATCTGGACCTTCTGGATGGATGCAATCAGAAATATTTTGCCCACTGTGGTTTAACCACTTCCTAAAATATTCTTTCTAAACCTTCAGTAAATGAACCCATTCTACTGATTCTTGATGGCCACGCAACCCACGTAAAAAATGTAGAACTCATCACTAGCGCTCGTGAAAATAATGTTCACATTATTTGCATTCCCCCGCATACATCTCATCGTCTGTAACCCCTGGATGTGTCTTTTATGGTACCGCTGTCAACAAGTCGGCGGTTTATTTGGGAAAGCGTATCTTAGGGCTTCTACTCCTAAGAATGCTAGAAGTGGGTTTCAACATACTGCAATTTATCCCCTAGATGAGAATGTTTTTCCAGAGGAAGCTTTCGTAGCGAGCTTGACGACAGACAGGCCTCTGGCTACTAACAACTGTGATGAACCACAACCGGCAGCTTCTCAAGAGCACGATGAATCAACTTCTGCAACTGCAGAAAATCACAGTGAGCCCGGACCTTCTACCTCTTCAAATTCAGCAACACCTTCAGTTACACTAAAACAGGCAAGGAAATACCTGAGTCATCGAAATTTATCAGTCCTAACGATATAATGCCAATACCTAAAGCTTTCCATCATACTACGCCTAAAAAGTGTGGCAAAAGAAACGGAAAAACTGTCATAATCACATTAAGTCCATATATGAAAGAATTGCAGGAACAGCAGCAAAATCAAAAATTATCTAAAAGAAATCTATTTTCAGGCCGAAAAAAGTGTCAGAAAAAAAATAAAACATTATAAGCCAGTTGAATCACCATCAAGTGATGACGAAAAGGTTGAGGAAACACTGTGTCTGTTTTGCAATGGATCATTTCTTTAACCCAAACCTGGAGAGGGCTAGATTACTTGCTCTGTGTGCTAGCATTGGGCTCACGAAGAATGTACAACCTTTGACGAAGATTCCGACGCAGCATATATCGAGCGATCCAAAAAAAACTGTTGCTCAGCGGGCTGTGGAAATTCAACGTATGAATAATATGTTGGTGACACTGTATGTCAATGTCAAATTCGAGGTTAGCAGGTTAGGATTTGCGTCATTTTGTGTCAAAACTGAGGGAAAACCTAACCTGATAACCTCGAATTTGACATTGACGTACAGTGTTACCAACATATTATTCATACGTTGAATTTCCACAACCCGCTGAGGAACAGTTTTTTTTGGATCTCTCGATATTTGTGATTATTGCTTAAAATGATTTATTCCGCTTTACCCCATAGTATAGTTCACTTTGTCCCATTGGTGGGGCAGGGTGAAATAATTTGCAAAGAAATGAAAATTACCCAAAAAAAAATACAGTTTATGTTTTGTAAGGACTTACTTTTCTGTTGTGATGTTTATTATAACTTACTTTACATAACTACCTATAATAGATTTGTTTACTTTGGTATATAATACAGTTTCATCACGAAATGCATAAAATTATTAAGGTTGGCCCCAGTTTCCCCTACACCTAAGAAAATTCGAGAAATTTCATATTGCCAAAAGGGCTTTTAAAAGCAAGGCAAGAACTGGGGAGATATCTTGGATCAGTTTTGATTTTATGCACAACCTACCATTGCCCCACATACCATCCAATCCTGTTTTTCGCAAGACATTTGTGGTATTAGAAGCTTCTAGAACGAATCCAAGGCCGTTTAATGTAGCAAATGTTGATTCTTCCATTATTTATGACAGATAAATATTTTCTTAAAACTGCAAAACCACCAATTCAGATAAAGAACGCTAGAGCACCTAAAATTTCGAAAGATAATCCATCTATAATGATATGTGACAGTTACAGTGGACTTTGGCGTCTGTCTTTGGTACGCTTTAAAGTTAAAATAACAAATGAGTTGTTACTTGATAAGGTTTGAGTTATGATGCCCTATACCCATTAATCAGAAAAATGTGATAATCTGCTTGAGCTCATACAGTTATTACATGTCCCACAAAACAGAAAATGTCATGATGATTTATTTTTCTTTTTTGCTGAAATGACTGATCAAGGAGATAATTGCGACAATGAAGACAATAACACTGGCTACGAGGATGATGCTTTCATAGTTAAAAGATTTGCAGATTATTTTTTATTTAAAAATTTTCTAGGCTTAACATTTTTTGTGTTAATTACACATTCTTTTTATTGAAGTATGTAACCTTGTTCTGGTGTAACTTCAAAAAACAAATAAAAAAATCCCTTGACATTTTTATATTTTCTGGGAAATACATTTCACGTCCAGAAATTTTAATTTTTTTAGTATGAAAGCTAATATTTATTCTGTGAATATTAAGTAAAGCGCGTTCCGAAACAGAAACTTCTAAACAAATAAACTAACTAGTAAACAAAATTTATTAATTTCTCCAAAAGTCACTTTTGAACTTAGGAAGTTTTTCCGAGAAGCTCGTCAAATATTTAATTTCCTAAGGGCAGATATACGTACAGCAGACTCGCGATCAACCAATTCTCGGTTATCTAATCAAATTTTGAAACACTCGCAGAAATACTGTCTGCGTTAAACGACTGTTTTTCCAACTGTTCTGCGTATTATCCGTCCATTCGACTTTAAAGTTGAGTTGAATAAAATTAATGTAAAGTAATTATTCAATCCTGTCTAGAACTGCCACCCATCGCATCGATTAATCTGCTCCAATGTGGAGGTAAAATCCCTCCGCGTTAATCAACTGTTTCTCTTGTCCGACCTATGCCGGCCCCATGCAATTCGCTTAATCGAGATTTTTGGCAAAACATGTAAACCCTTGACTAAAGCAACTGTAGTAGCCAACAGCTATTCTAGGTTAATTGAACTTTCATGTTATGTATTGTTAATGTGGAAATCTGGAATGGGTTTTTGCTAATGTGCTTACTCTTGTTGTAACATCCGCCCTTGCTTATAAGGGTTGGAATATTTTATTTACCACGGAATAGCTCATAAATCGGAGCTAGGTTCAATTGTTCACTCAGATATACCTCAAATAAGCCAAGCACACCACCGGAGTATCCTGTTCAACAATTTATTCTATATAACTATCGTACATAAGTAAATATTCGTGTAATTAATTAAATGAGATGTATAGTGCTCAAAATTAACATTCTTGACTTGAAATAACGTTGTCGGTTCCTGCGGCTGCTGCAACCCGCATCACGTCCGTGCCGGCAGGGTCTGCCGACGTCCTAGGAGCTCCGCTTCGAAAGCGTCGAGAATTGTCGGCGCTTCCCGATCGGCGTTGAACTGCGCGCTGTTGGCGGGGCCGTGCAGTCTGTCAAATTTGCCGGTTTGCGGTTTCTGGCTTCTGTAAACAAATTACAAATTAAAACTGTTAACGCGAGTTCTCACCCTATACGTGTAACTACAGTTCGTTGGTGAAATACTCCGAGGAATTCGCCGCACGACGGGGCTTCGCTCGGAGAACGAAACTCCGAATCGGCGTGATTTTTGAGGTTAACAATCCTCGGCACCTACAGGTGAAATCTTTGGCGAAGCTATCAGTGCGGTCCGCAGAGTTCCCAAGCAAGACGGCCGCTGCAATTCTCAAGGATTAATTCAGGTAAACTCTACTTAGGTAGCTTGAAGCTTCTAATTCTGCTTGAATAGCAAGGCGGTGAATTTAAAATGCAAGGGAGCTGGGATTTCAATATTACGTTAGTTATTACTGAATTACAAACGGTTTTCGGTGTAGGATTTTTACAAGGAAAATATTGCTGGCGTGTCAGGCGTTTCTTGCGAAACCACTAACTTGAACTCAGCTTATTAGGAGGTTTCGGGAAAATATTGCTGGCGTGTCAGGCGTTTCCTGCGAAACCACTAACTTGAACTCAGCTTCGGAACGGTTCCCCAGGTACTAGTAGAGTCAACGGAGGGACTCTCTGGAAGGGCAACCTATCAGAAGAAAGGTCTCGGAAATAATAATCTCTCTCTTTAAAATGAGCCGGGCAAGTCCTTTTATATGCTTTGTAAAGCCATTAAGTGGGGAGGAGGCGTACGTCATACATTTGTCTCGCGCTGTTATCATGGTCGGAGCTGTCTTATCTTGCTGGAACACACCGCGGCCCTTGATAACGCTAGAGGTCGCGACGTTTAAGTTGGCAAATATTATTTAATATTCGGTTAATTCCAATCAAACGGAAGCTTAGCGTTACATTGTCACCTAACTGTTGAAAGCAAGAATTTAGAGGTCAAAATGCAAGTAATTAATTGGAAATTCAGAGGCTCTAGGCATTTTCGAAAGTATAGTACAGGCAATCGAAAATTTACCTTGCAAATTTCCTAATTACCCAAAACTGTATAAAAGAAAACAAAAGCCAAGCCCCAGTTATCTTTCAGTTTCAGAAGCCATTCCAGGTTGGATATGTATCGTAAGTAGTTGAATGATAATTTAAATTAGTTCCTTTCATTTAACAGTAAACTGTGTACTTACTCTTTGGAAATAGTGTTTAACACATCTATAACTGAAGATAATTTATTCTTGTTAAATAAACTTTATGTACGATTATTGAAAACTGATGTTTATGTTATTTGTGAAATGACAAAAAGAACCCTACGTCATCAAAGCGTTTCCGTCTAGTGGTTGAATAAGAAAGACGGCTAACATAAATTTGGTGGCAGCCATAAGGGATTGTAAGGTTTGTTAGACAAATAACAAAATGCCAGAAATTGCAGGTGTTCGAGCAAACGCACGTATGACTGGTTTAATAAACAAATTAGCGCCATTTTCAGGTGTTAATGAACTTAAAAAGATCGGGAAGTGGTCTGAAGGCGATACTGCTTCTGCAGTTAGGGTATCACTCCGCGGTGAAGCGCCACAGCATGTGCTATTAAACGATTATTAAGAACGACTGATTCATGGGAAACACTGAAAGAGGCACTAATAGAAAGGTATAGTCCAGCCGTAACAACAGAATGGAACATATCGAAGTTTAACTCTTGCGTACAGAAAAGAGATGAGTCTGTTAACGGCTTTATAGATAGATTACAGCAAGCAGCCAACAAACTGATAGTACACTGTGAAAATGAAGCGGAAAGAAGAATTAGAACACAGATACATGAGGAACGGGTACTAACACAATTTGTAGAGGGGTTACTGCCAGAATTACGAAGGCTAGTGTTGCTGAAAACTATCGATGAAGCAAAGGAAGCTGCAAAATTGGCTGAAACAATCGAATTGCAACTAAATGGTGAGGCAAAGGTCGAAAAATCAGTATACACTTTTACTGTTAAGACCATACCCAGAAATAAAAGTCAACCTAGACATAAAAGTTCTCAAAGGACAAGAAATGGTAAGCATACTCAGAATTTTAGCAATAGTATGTGTTTTACAAGTGAGAATACGGGGCATATTGCACGATACTGCCCAGAACGAAAACATTCTCCGCCTGTAAAATTATTGAAATGCAGTAGATGTCATAAACCAGGACATCGAATTAGTCAGTGCACAGAAAAATTGTCGAAAAAATTTAAACTCGACACAATTGCCAACCGACGCCCAGATTGTGGAGGATATGCCAAGCCACTTGTAAATGATGTAGAAGCAGTCGCTAGGTGTCAAGGAGGAAGCACTGTCAACATGATGATCGGAGGACAAGCATGCGACATGTTAGTGGACATATGTGCTTTTGTAAGTATTTTAAATGATTCGGCATTACTAGCGTGCAAATCACTAAAAGCAGTTCAAACTGGAATAGCTGACATAAATGGGAATGAACTGCCAGTTTTAGGAAAAAATAGTTTAGATGTTGAGTTAGGATCACAGAAAATAGAACAAGAGTTTGTTGTTTGTGAAAATTAGATGCCCCTGAGTACTAAATGCCTTTTAGGTGAAGATTTTCTAGAAGCAACTCAAGCAACTACACTCGTTCGCAAAATTAAAGCACCACTTGCAATATCCGTAAAATTTTCGGGCATGTAAAAAAAATTATTTTTTTGTTTTACATTTTGAGAAGAAACCTGTTTTCAACTTTTTATTATCACATTTACCTCTACTTTGCAGTTGTTATTATATTACCTTCATTTTTTCTGTATGGTGCATATTGCTGCTATCACATACTGACGCTTTTATATCGCATAGTAGGCCGATATTGAATATTTGTCGCGTTACGCGAAATTTAACTCAAGATGAATGTGTACAAGTGTTCACTTTGTCTGGCGAAGGTTATACAAACCGCGATCGGAAGAAGGCTTGGTGTGCATCATACCACTATTTCTAGAGTCCTCCAACGTTTTATAAAGACTCACAGTCATTCTAGTAGAAGAGGACAAGGCAGGCCACGTCGAACTTCTGCCATCGAAGACAGCTTTTTAAGAATGTGCGCACTGCTGGACCGGTTTCCAACAGCAAGAAGTCTTCAAATACAGCTAGCTGTCCATAGGAACTTAATAAGTATGGATACCATTAGGCGGCGACTTGCTGAACACAACTTGCGCCCGCGAGTTCCAGCAAGTGGCCCTAGATTAACAGTAGAACACCGTAGAGCCAGATTAGCAGTTGCTAGGGAACATGTGAATTGGCAAATTGTTGAATGGGAACAAATTATATTCACAGACGAGTCCAAATTTTGTCTGTATAGTTGTGATCGTCGTCCTAGAGTGTACCGAAGACCAAATGAAAGATTTGCTCAATGTAACATTAGAGAAACCACATTATATGGAGGGGGCTCGGTAATGGTTTGGGGCGACATATCTTTGACGGGCTCGTACAGACCTCTGCATTGTTGATGGTGGCCGTTTAAACTCTGAGCGATACATTACTGACGTTTTAGAACCATATGTAGTGCCTTTGGCGCCTTATATTGGAAACGGGTTCCGCCTAATGCAAGATAATGCTAGGTCACATGTAGCTCGAATAGTGACAGTATTTAAATGAGGTCAGAATTCAAGTTCTGGATTGGCAGCGTGGAGTCCCGTCCTCAACCAAATCGAACATCTTTGGGACATGATGGGAAGAAGGATTAGAGATTGGCAACCACCACCTTCCAACCTCAACCAACTTTAAGAAGCTCGTGTTCGCGCATGGGAAGAAATTCCACACGATCTCATACGGTCACTAATTCTCAGCATCGACAGACGTTGCGAAGACACTATTAGAAGCAGAGGTGGAAATACACACTACTAATTAATGTTTGCTTAGTTTTAGGATGATTTACTAAAAAGTATAATTTCCTGTTAATTGGGTTATTTTTTATTTTCACCTTTTGTTGTTCTGGTACCTTTCAAGTGCAATAAAACTGCTTAGATATTTGTGTTATAAGTTTTAGCTCTTATTTCTTTCAAAAAAAAAATTAACTAAATTTCACATGGTCGAAAATTTTATGGATATTGCAAGTGGTGCGTTAATTTTGCGGCCGAGTGTATTTGTTATAAGGATCAGTCTCTTTCATTAGGAACTAACAGATTTCAATTAGAAAAATGTTAAAATCAAGAATCTGCTAGAAGCGTAAAAGCTCCAACGGAAGAATGGGATGGCACCTCTGAAGCTACAGAAACGATGGAGGAAAATGCAGTTACACTCCCAGCAAGAGTCAATATTTCTAAATAAGTTCAACCTCAAACCGATGTACTCGAGTTGCATCCATCGGCCAAGACCGAATGTGGCGGTACTTCGGGAGAATTATCAGCTAAAGTAAGTGTGAGTGAAAAACAGGTAACTTTAACAGGTGTTAAGAAAACTCAACCAAAGTTTCTACCTCAAGATTTAGTGTATCTAAAAGAGGAACTACAGATTCCAGCCAGAACACAAGCAAATGTTATGGGTATGTGGAAACGTTATATTCCAGGAAAAAGTGATATTTTTATAGAACACATCGAAATAGGAGTGCAAGGTGTTCTTGCAACTCGGGTATTGACAGTTAATGAGACAGAACTTCTTGTACGGTTAATGAATATAATATCGGCGCCAATAACATTACAGCCAAAAACAGTTATAGGACGAAGGGAAGTTGTCCAGCCAATTAGTGAAAAATCGAATGATACTGCCTTTAGTGTGCATGAAACCATTCGAGATGAGAACAATTAAAACATTTCGATAGAAATGTGGCAAGACAGTTACAACAACTAATAAGGGAGTACCTATAAAGATATTTTTATGTTGCCAAGATGTAACTTAGGAACTGCTTCTGAAGTAAAACACCGAATAATCACAGAGGACAGCATGCCCATTGGTCGAGCACCATACTCGATCAACAGGGCCAGCAGCAGAACTCCACTGGGTTTTGCCAAAACACATTTAAAGAAAAATAGTAAATTGCCACGTAAAGCTAATTAATCATTTTTGTTTTAGTAATAATTCAATTATTGGTCAGCTTCAGCCATGTCGGCACTCATGTACATTCATTACCTCATAAGGTTAACGATAAAGTGGCAATGCACATAGAGCCAGAGTATTCATATTTTGCGGTATCTGAGGACCGTCAGTCATATATGGAATTTAAACCATTGACGAGCTGAAATGCAGCTCAGGTATTTTTAAAATATGGCCACCTGTGTCACCCATTTGGAAAGGTAAGCGCAAATCATGTCTGTATTCATCGTTCAGAGGAATTGAGGAAAAAGTACAAGAATACTGCAACAAGGTAATAAAAACATCATCGTCATCATGGTTATACAGAAATAAGAATAGTAAATTTTGGGTTTATAGTATTCAATCAGATCGGTTAACGTTAAATTGTCCAAGTCACCCATTTGAGAAATCTAAATTTAATGTTACAAGTAAATTGATTACCAAAACGGGCATTTTAAATATTCCACAAACTTGTGATGTACATTGCCCTGGTTATGCTTTATTACCACATTCAGTTACAATGCTTTATTACTACACAGTTACAGAAACGATTTTAGACGCTACCAAAATTCAATTTGTTATGCATCCATTAAGGTCAGATATAGTTCTTCTGACAAACCACACAAAGTTATCAAAATCTATTGTAGGAAACCAGGTGCAATGTTAGAGTCGATCGATACTACTGCCATTACAGCCGGGATTTCAATTCAGCTATGGCAGGGGAGTTTGAATCATATAGAGAACTTCAAAATCATCGCATAATTTACAAACAAACAGCGATTTGGGTTCCAGGTTGCTTAATTACGATCTTCATTGTAATTGTAGTAACATATAAAAAGAAGGCTTTGTACAAGTGCTTGAAACCCAAACCGAAGTCCGTAACTGTGCAAGTATTGCATAAACTGCCTGAGAAAGTAAATGAAAATATGCCAATGTTAGAACTTAGTTCAAAACCCTTAGTCGCTCCTGTAATCTCAGCGCCAAATGAGAACTTGCCAGTGTTTTAAAATAGGAGTATTTCGAGTATACTTAGGTAGTAAATCAGATATTTAATTATTGTTAGAAATAAGTTTTGTCAAGTAATATGTTAAGTGTTTGGTCCTTATAGGCAGCGCCGTGTGGTTGTGACGATTCATTGGGACCTGTATCGGTTTCAACAGAGCAGCAATTGGAAAAGCAGAGGACATAAGACTATAGATGCCAGTACCTATGAGCCAAGGGAAAGAGATGCCACATATATCACAAGGGGAAGCAAATGTCTCGGTATAAAGGTTTCGCAAGTATTTAGATGGGACTCAACAAAAAGCGAATAAAACAAATTGTGCTGATCCCACCAGAGCCTCTGGTTAGTTAAAGGCTTTACGATTTGGGAAATGCAGTAGTAATACTAGAAGAGGTTAAGCATTGACCAAAATGGGCACCCCTGGTGCACAGTCCTGTCAACCTTGCTGGAGAGTATTAGCCAAGATTAGCCCTAAAGAAAAATACCGATAGGGACAACCCAAGGGATTCTGCAGTTCCGCACACATCCTAGTAGAAATTTAGTTTAAAAGAAAACCACATTTTTAAAGGGGACAAGTATTATAATATCCAACAGCTATTGTCGGTTAATGTGGAAACCTGAAATGGGTTCTGAAATGGGCCAATTCATGTCACCTGTATTTACCTTTTTCATATCTTTTATTATATACCCAATTAGTGATGAAGCTCAGCAGTATGTGTTCCTATGTTTATTTACGTAGTATCGCACTATAAGTAAGAAAGGCTGTGTGCGCGACCGCGAACTATGGAGTCCCGAGTGTTGACGCGCTAGTTTTGAGTGAGAATATGTGCTAACAATGCAAATTAATTAGGAAAACAAGAAGCAGCGGAATTGAAATAACGCGGAGGTCTGCAAGGGAAGGCACTCGTGCTCAAGTGGATGAACATCGCGGATCGCCTTGTGCGCTCCTAAATTAATAAAGAGCGATCGACCTTTTAAAAGGGTCGTTAAGGTTCTGCGAGTGCAAACCCCAGAAGAAGGATATCGTTAGTCGAGTCCCAGGTGCAAGCTATTCAAGTAAAGCAGCCCAGAAGCGAGACGGTGGGGTTCCAGTCCGACATCGCTAGAAGCGGCGATTTCGACCTAAAGAGGACATCCAACGTTGCCCCCTTCTGTGATGAACCTATACAATGTTAGTTCCTGCTTGTAACCTCGCGACGAAATAAGAAAGCAGTTAGCAATTTTAGTAAATAATTACGCAACTGCTGGCAAGGTGCTCGCTGCCTGATAACGTGGAAGTACCAGCAGCGCATCACGTCATATGCTAACTCGGCAGATCGGGTTTTCATGCATCGAGGCACTCTAAAGAAACGACAACATCGGGTTCAACTTATTAGTGCGCCTAACTATCTCATACTTCGCGTTTGTGAACTTTGTATTCGCACAGTTAACTGAACTTTAGGCATTTAATTAATACATTTTCTCATTCGCAGTGCGCCATTGTTTTATGTATTTGCTTGCATTTATTTGTGTCTATCATTTTCTTACAGATTATATGTATTCATGTAAAGTGTTGGGTTGTTATTACCATTGGGGTTTGCATTTGTAAGTACAACATTTCAGGTGTCAACGGGCTGACTCCGACAATAGTTTACCCTTAACTGCACTGACGATGTAATTAGAACCTCATTGCTTACCGACTGGATAAGCTAGCGAACCAGGGCATTGTAACGCAACTCAGTAGGTGTAGGGCTAGGCAAAAGGCAGTGTTACAGTTTTCATTAATGTGCTTATTTGTCACCTAACTGTTGAAAGCAAGAATCTAGAGGTCAAAATGCAAGTAATTAGTTGGAGATTCAGAGGCTCTAGGCATTTTGAAAAGCACACCACAAGCAATCCAGAATTTACCTTGCAATTTTCCTAATTACCCAAAACTGTATAAAAACAAACAAAAGCCAATCACGGTCGTTTTTAAGTTCTAGAAGCCACGACAGGTTGGACATGTATCCTAAGTAGTCGAGTGATAATTTAAATTAGTTCCTTTCATTTAACAGTAACCTGCGTACTTACTCTTTGGAAATAGTTTGTGTTTAACACATCTATAACTGAAGAGAATTCATTCTTGTTAAATAAACTTTATGTAGGATTATTGAAAATTGGTGTTTATGTTATTTGTGAAATGACAAAAAGAACCCTACGTCCTTGAAGCGTTGCCGTCTAGTGGTTGAATAAGAAAGACAGGTAACACAACTAGGGTTTGAAATATCCACGTAGGCAAAAGCCAAACTCTCTTTTGATACGGTAAGGTGAGGGAATTTGGTGAGACGTAATTTGGTGTTATATTCTCACAAATTTTCAGCAGGGTGCTTGGATGGAATCAGTTTATATGGCCGGCGAGCAGCCCCACTGAATGCGTTCGCATTTGCAGAACTTCATGCCACGTGAATCATGCTCAGCAAAACTGTAATTCTGAATGTATCAAATGGTACATATCTGTGCATACGTTTTGGGAGTGATTCATTGGAATCAGTGTTAATTAAACAATAATCACGGTAAGAAGTTGATTTTATAAGACTTAATTTCTTTGCTTACTAACCGAATTAACCTCTAAATGTTCATATTCTTACGATGTTCGGATGCAGATCGTTTGGGTTAAGCATGTATTATTTAAATTATTTATTTGCTAGAATATAATAAAATACTTCTAGTTAGTGTATTATTACAAAAAAAGCTCAAGTAAAATAATATATTTTTGGTTTTGCATTGTAGACTATCGTCAAACTACCTGCCACCAAATTATCATGCCAAAACAAAAATATAGAGCATATGATTCAGCAGATATATTCACAGCAAGCCAAGCGGTTCAACAGCAAGGTATGTCAATATACAAAGCAGCGGAGAAATTGAATATTCCCTGGTCTTCGTTAAAACGCTTCATTAACCAATAACGATGAGACTGACAATAATGCTAATGTCATTCAAGACAAAAATTAGGATGACCATTTGCGTTATCTGCAGAAATGGAGATACGGGTATTTAATTAAATTATTAGTATTCAAGAGTTGGGATTTGGCCTCACAGTCGTACAAATACGAAAACTAGCTTCTTCCTTGGCAAAAACTGTAGATCGGGAACACTTTTTAAAAATGGATAGTTACTCAGCGAGGTGGTGGGCAAGTTTGAAACAAATATAAGGTATATCACAGGGCGTTGTCCAAAATTTGGCAGCCTACATGTTTTCAATGGCAAACTCAACTATGTTTAAAGACTTTTATACACAATTAGAATGTCTAATGACAAAATTGGGAATTAAAGATGTGTCATCTAAGATATGAAACTGCGATAAAACTGGTTTATCATATTTTGTGACGCCAACTAAATCTGTTACTGCAATCGGAAAACGACATGTTTATAAAAAAGCTACGCGGACAGAGGAGAGACAACAACAGTCATTGGTTGTATTTGTGCAAATGGGACATTTATACCACCTTTGATTATTTTTAATGGAATCCGATGGAACCCCGAGTTAACTTGTGGTTGTTTACTAAACTCATTGGTTAAACATTCACCTACCAAATGGATAAACACTGAAATTTTCTGGAATGGTTTAAGTTTTACATATAATCAATTCCAAAAAGGAAACCTGTCATTCTTATAGGATTCTCATTCCTCACACATAAACCCTGAGGTGGTAGAATTAGCAAAGGAGAATGGCATTTTTCTATTTACATTTACTGCACATATAAGTCATCTTTTACAACCCCTCGTTGGAGTGTATCGCCCACTAAAAACTGCTTGGACCAAACGATATAAATTTAATAAAATCTAACTCCAGCTTTAATTAAAGTTTTCTCACCACGACATATTGAAACTACATTCAGAAAGTGTGGAATAGTTTCTATCAATAAAAGTGTCATTCAGGCACAAGCTACACACTATCAAGATTTATTAAAACGCAACTGTGGCCCAGGAAGCTGTACCTATCCATCATTCAAGGCCAGAACTTATTAATAAGTTACTCGCATTTTCTTCAGCAGCGCCCGCTGCAACACCAAACAGAAAGAAACCTTCAAAGAAAGATGATGCGGTGTTTGTAGAAGAAGTTATGACGATGCCGTAAAAGAAAAAAAATAGTGCAAAGTGGATGCAATGCTCTCTATCGTGGTCGCTATCATATCGCATGCCAATCAGAAGTTGATGATGAAGCAGATGTGCTATGGTTGTTCCTGGATACAGGCTGATATCTTTACGTAGTGGTTTGATCAAATTCACCAAGCCAACAGCATTGGGGCCTATGTTATTAGTTCTCGATGGTCATTACTCCCATACTCGCAACATTCAAGTGATACAAAAAGCTAGAGAGAACCACATTTCAATATTCTGTCTACGAACACTGGAAACAACTCTAATCATGTGCGACCTGGAACTTTTAAAGATTCTGAGACGGAATAACCTCGTCTAGTGCACATAAAACTCCTTCCGAAAATCACAGCGAAGAAATCCAGTGTGCGTGCTGGAAGGGCAGCTTTAATCACTTCCTCTCATTACAAGAGTGAGTTAACAGGATAAAAAGGCAAAGCGTGAATCTGCGAAAGCGAACAAAGTTGTAAAAATCACAAAAAAATAACATTTGATAGTGCCGAGACAAGCACAAAAAGCCTTTCGCAAAGTGCTAAACAACTGAAGAAAAGAAAGTGGATTGTAAGCGAAACTCGCAAGTGATGAGGGTGGCATCATTTTAAATGACGAAAGTGAGGATACGGAAGACTATGATGCACAGTGTCTGTTTTGCAGGGGTCTATATTCTGCAGATAAACATGATCAGCAATGCAGAATACGTTACCGGTGGGCTCACGAGGACTGTGCTGTAGAAGATATAGGCTTCGTCTGCCCGACTTGCCCGACTTGGGAACTGAGAAAGAAAATTTAAGGTTCAGGGCCGATTATTCGAAAAATATGCAGGATCTCTTATTAAGAGCTGTTCTCCAGATGAACACTTCGTAGACATTATCAGATCACACTATCTGAGCAATAAAAATACTCTAAACTTCTTACCTTCGCAGAAAATTTGTTAAGATTATATACGTAAACTGTTTCTTTTTGTTAGTTCAAGTGAGTTTCATTACAGACATTCTTATTTTATTACAGCCCCTAGTACTACCGTTATGGTTATGCGAATGTTTTTTAAGCGTGTTAAAAAATGACTGAAAATCTTGCCTGGACCGAGATTCAAACTCTCGACCTGCATGCTCGACAGTCCACGTGTATGACAACACTACACTTTGTCAGCTTAATTACGCGACCGCTTAATGTGTAATACTCGTAACGCGAATTCAAATCGAAAAATACACGCAATGAAGAAATCGACCAATCTCGCTCAAAGGCTCTTCAATTCTTTGCATTAATGTTCCGTGCAAATTGGCCAAGGAATCACCCTTATAAGACGCGTTTGTTCTCGACTTACACGCAACTGGAACGGCCTACTCGACCTTTATTAATTTTCCAACCTTCCTTTAACTCAAAAGCGGTTACTGTCACAAACGTTATGTAGTTTCTTTCATACGACCTTTCATATAATTTTGGGTTGGTCGTCATTGATTGGGCGATTACAATAAAAATTGGAGATTTATAAAAAATGGTCAGAGTCGAAAGCAATATTTCGGTAAGTTGAGCCGAAGTAAAATTATAAGCTATAGTATATCATCTTCCCAACAATTTTTAAATAATTTTGGCAAATAATAACCCGAAATTGCCATGTTTAACAACTCCACTGCCCTATGTAGTCAGACTAGTTTTGAAAGGCATACTTTTTTTCATGAATTTGCAGTTTGATTAACGAGGCGAAGCCCAAGTTAATCAGGCAAATGAATGAAAAACGGGACTTTCAAAACGTGTTATACACGTAGTTTTTTTGCATAGTGATCTCTTGTAACTCGAAATTTAGTCGAAAAGGACTTCGGAATCTGCAACTGTCAAATTGACATTTCAATAAAATAATTAAAACAAGTGTACTTTTTTTAACGATTGTGCGTTAAAAAAGTTATACTTTCTTCACGATTTTTCGTTTAAACAAAACGACTTTCGTGATCACTATGCAAAAAAGTTACCAACAATTATCAGGGCCCGGCCCGAGGTAAATTCGAAAAGATAAGTTTTTAAATGCGATTCATTGCCAAAACGTATTTTTGTAAAAGCTCGAAGTACTTTCACGGTCGAAAATCTTGCAAAAAGTTTATTTAGTAAAGAAAACATTGCACAATAAAAGCCATTATCTTCGGTATTGAAAATGAACAGTCTTGCCGTATACAGTTACGAAAACCATACGAAAAATAAAGTTAGTGCAGCTGGCCTAGATATCCATAAAGCTCATCCTTTTTGGCTTTAGTAGATAACGACGGACGGAGATAAAGTGTCAATTTTCAATTCGAAATTTCAATCCTCTAGAAGTGCATCCAAACAACTTAGATAAGACCGGTTACTTGAAAAATACACATAATAATAATTATTATAAAATCCAAGGACTTCTTGAAATCACAAATAGACGTTGATTGCGTTTTGTCATTGTTACTCGAAAAGCTATAAGTATAGAAACAATTCATAGACAAAAAAATTTTGAGACACAATATTTTTAAAATTGCAAGAATTTTATTATTTTTATTTATTACCACATATGACATCAACTGGAATTTCTTTAAGGGCCCTGAACACACGGGATTCCGTTTCCCAGATTCGGTATGCGGGATACAGAATCTGGGTCTGTTCAGACGCGGCGACTGAATCTGAGACGCGAGCCTGCAATCACTTGCCAGAACAGTCCAGTGCCGTGCCGTTATGGACGTCGAAGAATGTATTATGCTGTGGTATGTTTTAAGAAAAAAGAAGGAAAAGGGAAAAAGGCGACGTACTATGTGGGTTCATCCCATAGTGGAATTAAGGGAAGCCAAGGGAACCTATAATTTACTGTTCCAAGAATTGCTGCAAGACCCATCAAAGTTTTTTAATTACTTCCGTATGTCGATTTAATCATTCGAAGAGCTTCATACGATTCTGGAAAGTAAATTAACTAAGCAAGACACCTACATGCGTAAAAGTATTCCACCAAAAGAACGGCTGGCGATGACTTTAAGGTAAGAATAATAGCTATGATTTGGATGAAGCTTAGATATGAACATTTGACATTTTTATGCGTGTAAACTGAGTCTGCTCCTGTATAAGTTTTTGGCACAGGTTATAGTAACGTATGTCCCATAAGTTATGAGAAAAAATATTAACAGCTATATTTTTGTTGCTTTAATTATATTAAATTCAACTACAAGTAATTATTTTTACAACTATATTTAATAGAATTATATGCTTAAACTACGGATAATGGTCCATGTTCTACAACCCCTACCATATTGAAAGCATTTTTCCTATAAATAAGCTCCAACGGAATTTTTCTCAAAACTTATAGGACATACGTTATTTTGATTTTGAAGCTATAAAATATAAATAACGGCTAAGCTTGTGTTGCCAGTGTTACAATACTTGATTAATACTAAATATTATAAATTTTTATTAGGCAACAAGGAGGCGTATAAACGTAACACTGATTTAATTTTTAATTTTGACAAAGCTTTGCAGGCTTACAAACAATTAAGCAATTAATACAAGACTGCAAATTCAAGAAAATCAACTCATGGCCGACCAAATCAATTCTGAATATAGTATATGTATTTACAGGATTTTTCTATTGCTTTTCACCATGTATCAATTAATTGTGTTTCACAGTCTGTCAATGTAATTCCTTTTTGTCAATATTGACAGAAGGCAAAGGCATTTGAGAGAAAGTGAAGCACAACTGATACATGATGAAAAGCAATTGGAAACCCTTGTATTGTAAATTTATTATATATTTGTCAACAGTATTTATTTAATAATAAAAAAGATGATGATAATAATGTTTATTTCTATATACAAAAATAATACTACCTCATTGAAACAAAATATATATAAACAAAACCTTCAAAACACCCAAACCCAAAAATACAAATACATATATTCAAATATAAACATAACAATACCAAAAAAAAAACAAGTATAAATATCCAAAAATAAAAATACATACACAAAAATCACTCATCATCAATGCTTTGACTTGGATTTCCATAATCTGTCAACATATCTAATATAGATCCGTCCGTTGAAGACGAGTTAACGGAATAAGGAGAACGAGTGGAAGGATTGGAAGACGAAGGATGTATAGACAAATTTTGTGTAGCATTGGGAGCGAAAGGATGACTATACGAATGTGTAGGAGTGGTATCTGAAGGATGAATGGACGAATGTTGTGTAGGAGTGGAAGCCAAAGGATGACTGGACAAATGTGTAGGAGTGGGAGTGAAAGGATGAGTGGACAACTGTTGTGTAGGAGTGGAAGCGAAAGGATGACTGGAGAAATGTGTAGGAGTGGGAGCCGAAGGATGAATGGAGAAATGTTGTGTAGGAGTGAAAGCGAAGGGATGACTGGATAAATGTGTAGGAGTGGAAGCCGAAGGATGAATTGACAAATGTTGTGTAGGAGTGGGAGTAAAAGGATGAGTGGATAAATGTTGTGTGGAATTAAAGGTGTTGTATGCATCAAAACCAGGTTGAGTGGGTAATATTGCAGATTTTATTGCTTGCATCATTGCTAATTTCACATCCACCTTTCTTTCCATGGGTACTCTTTTAAAATCAGCAAGAAGAGAAAGAAGGAAATGTCGGTCTTCATCGTTGTCTAACAGCGTTTCCTTAGCTTGTCGCTGATGAAGACTTTCCCTTAATAATTGCACAATTTCTAATTCGTCTCCTGTTTTTGAAGATTTTTTGTTCTTCTTGCGTACAGGGCTTAGAATTGGAGTACCGTCATCTGCTTCTAACGCTGGAGCTTCCATCTCCTGCTCCTCTTCTGCAAAGTTGGATGATGTCCTAACGCAATAACAAGTTACTAATTCATTATTTGATTATCCACTGACTTGGGTTTGCTTACTCTTTATTTGCTGCGCATCGTATTAAAAATGACAGTTGTTCAAAATATACATAAGTCTTCCTCTTACTGGTAGCTCCGTCTCCACTTTTTTTGGTTTTTCGTTTGGCCAGTTCTTGTGCAAACGAATTCCTCAAACTCTTCCATTTTTTCTGGAGGTCTTTTCCTAAAGTAAAACAAAACATTTAGTTTTTTCTTTATTTGCAGGTACCTAGCAACTGGGTGCTCACTTGCTGACCTTCATTACAACTACAGAGTTGGAAAATCAACAGCAAGTAAAATAATTCAACAAACGTGTAAGGAAATTTGGGCAGTCATGAAAGATCAATGTATGCCAAAGCCCACAAGAGAAAAATGGTTAGAAATCGAAGACGGCTTTCTAAAAAATGCGAACTTTCCCCACTGTTTAGGTGCCATTGACGGAAAACATATTCGGGTTCTAAAACCACAACATAGTGGGTCATTATATTTTAACTATAAACATTTCTTTTCAATACAATTACTGGCTATGTGTGACTCGAATTATTGCTTCACGTTTGTTGATATTGGAGATTATGGCAAGAATAGTGATTCAAGCATTTTTAAAAATTCAAATCTTTACAAACAATTAACTACACAAAAGCTAGGCATTCCTGACCCAGATTATCTACCAGGAAAGAACGACCACAAAGTACCGTATGTTCTAATTGGAGATGAAGCATTTGGCTTATCTTTTAATGTAATGCGTCCATATGGTGGAAAAAATTTGTCATTAAAAAAAAGAATACATAATTATAGATTATGTCGTGCACGGAGATACATTGAATGTACTTTCGGGATTTTCTCTAACAAGTGGAGAATATTCCACCGCCCGCTCAACGTGTCAATGGAATTTTCTGGGGATATAGTAAAAGCTTGTACTGTACTCCACAATTTTGTACGTATAAGGGATGGATATAGACACGACGATACCTTATTCTACCAAGGACTTTATGATAATGATGTCATAAATGCTGAGACATATTCTGAAAGGTCAGCATCTGCAATTCGTGACTATTTTGCTGATTACTTTATGAATACCCATATATTACCCTGGCAAAATTTGTATATTTGAAATACATACATGTACTAATTATATAAGAGCTTATGAAATGTTATACTTATATTATACAACTCATGCTTATTAGATTTCATTAAATATTTGACATATAAATATTTTTTGCAATACCTGCACGATATGTTGGTCGTTATTATCAATTTTTGTTAGAGTAAGTCGAACTTACAATTTATTTACTAGTTACCATGGTTACAGGGCTGTAATATTTACTTACAGTGCACATGGTCTTGAGTGAATATTAAATACCAACACAATGCAATGCCCTCTGATAGAGCATTGTCATAGCCACATATTCTATTAAAGAACTTATTTTCAAATATCACTAAAATGTATTTGAAATTAATGGTAAAGTCGAATGTTTGTTCCAAAATCCGCTAAAGCAACTTGAATATGGTTTTTGAATGTAGGTGAGTCTGTAGAATTAAGAAAAACTTTAAAACTGCTTGGCAAGAAAAGTGCACTAAATTAGGTAGTAACCTACAGCTATAATTCAAACTGCGCGATTTTTTTGTACATTCTAACCCTAACCCTAACAAGAGTCCTTTTAAATCACGTGTCCATTTGTAGTTTATAAACTGTCAATTAACTTTTACTACACTCATAGGCAAAAATATTGCATATATTTTTAAAATCTATTTATTTTTGTCATCATGTAGTTTAAAGTTTAGTAGCACAAATACAGAATGCAGCAGGCTACTAGGACCATTGCAAAAGCAAGGAGAATATGCACATGACCGTCGTGGTGTTTAACAAACGAACAATCAGTGTACGATGGCGGTAGGTCGTGAGGATCATTATAAATACAAGGTATATATTCGATTTTTTAATTTTTACTTCCTTTTACGATAAAGGGAGTATTGGAATCACCCCAAAAATTCTAAATTGAGTTTTCAACAGATCTTCACGTTTTAGAGTCCCCTGACCCCAAAAAACATTTTTTTTTCATTGGTCTGTGTGTCTGTCTGTGTGTCTGTGAACAGAATATCTCAAAAACGAAAAGAGGTATGGCGTTAAAACTTCATATATAAGTTTTGTGTACTATGTAGATGAGACAATAATCTTTTGAAAAAAATCGCATAACCGAAAGTAGGTGTTTACTCTTGTGATTTTTCAGTTTTTTTCGATTTTTTCAAAACGGCTCTAACGATTTTTTTCAAACTTCGCATTTTTATTAAATTTTTAAAGTGTATTGATGTGAGATAGGTGATTTTTCCAGTTGAATACTTCTAAAGTGGGTTTCTCTTGTTTTTTTTTAAATTTTTTTTATTAACTCCTATTTTAAAAACAACACCCGGTATATTATTACATTTTTGAATTCAGATTGAAATTCTAGGAAAAATTTGTCTCTTTAACTAAAGCTCTATTTTGTACCGTTTTTGCAGAATTTGTAATTTTTGAAAATTTTTGACAAATGCTTAAAAATTAAAAATCAAATTTTTGTTAATTATAAGATCACTGTAAAAGGAAGTTGTGTGAGTGTATCACACTAGATTTTTTAAGTACAATTACGGCCACATGTAAAGTCGGCTTGATTTTGCTATGGTCGTAGTTGCTGCCTCAATCTGTATAGTAGCAGCAAAGGTTCTATAACCATTAAGTAATTAATTTACATTTTATATTGCTAAAACAAATACAAGGTATTTGCTTATAATAATAATACAGGTTTTCCGTCTACTATTTATTGTAACAGTCTGTGACAAAAACTATTTAACATTATTTCAGTATCTCAATTTTACAACAAAAGGATCCATAGGTACCTCGAAATGGGGTTGTATATCACAGCAGAAATATTAAAAACACCAAACCTTCCCCATGTATCACATTTAATGAAAGCAAAGCTAGATTAATACAGCAGCGATATGTTTCGACTAAAAAGTCATCATCAGGCTAACTACAATTAATATTACAAATTAGTTTGGTGTGTTTAATATCTCTCCTGTCAATATTACAAGTTAATCTCGAGGATGAAGTATGAGTTAATACTAATTTATCTCTACAACATAACTGAAATAACGTTGTGCTGTTATTGTACTGATTTTTGTTTAAGTAACTAGTACATGTAAAAACTACATTATTATTTCCATTTATATAATATGAAAATCAGTTATCTAACGATTACAAAACTCTGCTGCTATTGTTTTCACAATACTGAACTTTAAACCACTAAATAATGAATGCATATATAAATTTAGAAATTAATATGCAATATTTATGTTCACGAGTGTATAATAATAAACAAGTGAAGTAGATGCTTATTTGAAAATTTTCATGTAATATGAAAAAGGTGAAGGATACAATTTACAAAAAGCAAAGAAACAAGAACGAGATGCTAACGGATGGGAACAGATATTAAGAAAAAGCGTATATATGTCTTTCGTCATTTTTATGGAAAAGTTTTCTTTGCAGTTTAATTAAGATTACTTTTAGTGATAGTGCAGAGGCACTACCAAATATCCCACGTGCAATCATAACAGAAAAAATTACAAGTGCAACAGCTTAACTATGCAGGATATACTAAACAGCATAAACGGTTTTACTGTATTCCCGAGAAAATTGCTCAAAACATTTTTATTTTAAAATATTAAACCGTATCTATAGCAAAGAGAATTACAAATCCAAATTATAATAGACTTCAAATAACCGTTGTGGCCTACTTTGTTGCAAAAGAACAAAGTTTACTGCCTGTTTGTAGAGATTCGTTCCTTGGAATTCTACAAGTAACACGATATCGGTTAGAAGGAATTCTTGATCGGCTTTTAAATAATAACGAAATATCTGTTAAAAAAACGTGAAGACGACCATCCCTCTTAAAAACATGAACACATTAAAATCAATATTATACATTTTATAATATCTTTCACGGTTATAGAAAAACATTACTTTTGGGGTAAGTCTAAAAGGCAATACCTTTCATGTGAACTAGGTACATATTACAAAACTTTATAAGTAATATCACCTTTGTAAATGACCAGTGGAAATTATAATTCTATCTTCACACCAAATTTAATGTAGTTTTCTCTAACTGAAGCCTATTTCCAGTACTCACGTGCATCATACATTTGTAACAAACGCTATTAATCCAGAAATAATTTCAAAATCAGCTAAATCCAAACTATTTTGTAAAATTTTTAGAAAATCTCTAACTTGAGATTATTGAGTTATTGTGCAATATAGACACATTATTAATTACTTTCAAAAATCAGTAATAATTCCTTCAAAAGATCATACCTAAATAGGCGAAGCAACGGTCTTTTTAGTTCCTTGTAAAATCTATTCAAACCGGCTTAGGGGTTTTGAAAATAAGTTACTCAATTGTTTATCTATTAAGCTTTTTTGTTCAGTTTCTGACTACCTAATTTATAAAAATACAAAAATGCCATTTTAACATGTCGTTGTGAATACTTCAATTTTAACTCATCATTTATTACTTTTCTTTGATTTTCACAGGTATTGCACATAAAATGTATTAACCGGGAACTGAAAGCGACTTTTCTGGTCTCGAATGCTTAGGAAACTATGTATTTTCTCGACCTGAAAAGTGTCACTTGCAGTTCATGGTACGTAGGTAGTAGGTATTAATTACTTACCGTACTCATTCTGTTGAACTGCTGTTAATTCTTCGAAATTTTCGCACATTTCCTTAGATATATCCACCCAGCATTGCTGTTTTTTATTTCGGTCGAAATAGTCTGGGTTTCCTGTATCCCAAAGACAGGGATTGGGCTCTACTAGACTAATAAACTTTTCGTTATCAAATATTATACGCTCCATGATCATATAGTAATGAACGCTTGGCTCAGTCGATTTATTCTAAATAAATAGAAATTAAAGAAAATCTGCGACGCCTATGATATGATATCATATATTCTGGCTGGCAAAAGTAGGAGTGTCCAGGCCCTAGTACACGTGGATTCATGCGCTCGATATGCTCCAATGGTAAATCGGTATCCGAGATACAGAATTTGTAGC
Source organism: Agriotes lineatus (assembly GCA_940337035.1). Lineage (NCBI taxonomy): Eukaryota > Metazoa > Arthropoda > Insecta > Coleoptera > Elateridae > Agriotes > Agriotes lineatus. The sequence goes on along the minus strand of CALNHX010008339.1, from coordinate 7,985 downwards.
CGGCGGCCGAAATGGAGAGATAAGGAAAATCGGCCGCCGGCGACACATTCTGTATCTCGGATACCGATTTACCATTGGAGCATATGGAGCATATGAGTCCACGTGTACCACGGCCTGGACTCGCCTACTTTTTCCAGCCAGAACATATGATATCATGTCATAGGCGTAGCAGATTTTCTTCAACTTCTATTTAAATCGAATAAGCAAAGCGTTCCTTACTATACAACGATCATAGAATGTACATTATTTGACAATGAAAAAATTATTAGATTAGTAGAGCCCAATCCCTGACTTTAAATACAGCACTTCTAGACTAATTCGACAGAAACAAAGAACAGCAATGCTAGGTCCATAACAGCACGGCACTGCAAGTGACTGAAGGCCCGCGTCTGAGATTCAGTCGCCGTGTCTGAACAGACTCAGATTCTGAATCCCGCATTCCGAATCTGGGAAACGGAATCCCGTGTGTTCAGGGCCTTACAGATGACGAACGACGATGGACAGTTATTAAAGATTTACATTTTTTTCGGAGAATGCTCTTCTAGATGATATTGATTACAAAACCTTGAAAAATGGACGAGGATATATTGTAGCTACATATGACAATCCTAACTGCTTGTACAAGCTTCATATGCAATATTACTAGACATTAAATGGCAAGAATTGGCTAAATAATTATTTAATAGGTTTAGTGCTTGAATTAATTAATAAAGACGAAATATTTCAGGTCATATAGACAAACTACTCAACGACAATATTTACAGAAAATGAATATAGTGACTATTTTTTATCGACAACTCAAATTCACAAGGATTTATTAGTAATTGTTAATGTATGGTAACCATTGGTGTTTGGCAATAGCTGACCTTAAAAAAAGTTCAACTATTTCGATCTCTACGGTGACATATTATCAACGACTGAAAAACCGTTTGAAGATTTTCTTAATTTCAGCAAGTATTATAATTCACATTTTAATGGAAATATAACACAATACAAATATTCGACACCTGTTGTTGAAAAACACCCATAATTGGTTAAGAAAAGAAACTAAAGCTGATAGATACTGAAATTATAATTCACAAATATCATTAAAATATAAAATAAGTATAATTAATACCTTAACTGATCGTTCAATTTTTACTATCTTCTAACAAACATCACAATGACAAAAATAACTACCCTATTGACTTCATAACCTCAAATATTAAAACAAGAATAAACAAAATTAAGTATAAAAAACACTACCAAAATTAATCAAAAAAGTTAAATAAAATTTTCAAAAACAATGATTTCAATATATCTTTTAAAAATAGGAAATTAATTTTTTAATAACTTAAAAGATAAAACTGATATTCAGTCTGAAACAAATATTCTTTACCAAATTTATTTATTTCTTTATTTAACCTGCGACCAACAGTTACAGGAAACCAATTACAGGCAACAACTATAACAACTGTGATGCCAATTACATTGGACAAACTAACACCTAAAAAAGGATATCTCAACATAAAACGTCTATAAAAACAAAAATTTCAACCCCGAACAAACCAAATACTTTTTTTTTAAATTATGCTGTTGATAATTATTAAAATAATTTTAATTTTAATTCACCTAAAGTATTGCAAAGAAAAAACAACTCACAAGCACGGCTAATTTATGAAATGATTGAAATAAAAAAAAATCTAAATCTATTAATTACAAAACTGATATTAAAAATTTGCATTCTGTGTACTACAACCTTCTCTAAATATAATAAACAACTTTTACAATCAATTTTACACATTTATTATTAATATATCAATTAACAATTTTAATTATTAATATTTCACCTTGGATTTTAGTTTTTGAAATATCTTCTAGCATTTTAAATTAACGGGAATTTTCCAATTGATAGCTGGCACATTTAAGATAAACCAAATTGTTTTAACATATTAATTTGTCTTTATTAATATAATCCTTAATCATCCTTATGATTTATTTAAAAACACCGTTAGGGAGTGTTAATTCCTCTCTTTATATTTATTACCCCAACGATTGGTAAGAAAATTTCATATACACATGTTTAATTTTATTCTAACCTCTTTCTTACTTCTAGAAGTAGCAATGCTAGAATTTTAATATATTTTAAATCTCTGAAGAAGTTAGTCAAACTAACGAAACGTAACACTAATTACATAATTGTGTGGTAAGGAGAGAAAAAAATTGGCTGTTTTATTTTATTTCCTAACAACCCATTTGAACCTAATCTATGGACAGCTGATATGCACTACATATTAAATTTAATTAGTCAAGACTGTATTGCCAAAAAGTGGTGATATTATATAATTTTTAACTATGAATTCTATTTTGCATTTAAACCGTCTGACAATGACGCTTGTGATATTTGTGTTAACCTTATTCAATTCCAAGAAGTGAATACTACAGAAAATCGAGTTATTTTGCAACAACAATATGATCAACAACTCGAAAACGCTAGTAACGGTTATAAATTGGAATCAGAAGACAAAGACGATTTTGAAAAATGTTTGCCTACCCTACACCTTTCAAATTCTCAGATTTTTTCATTCGTTAAAATGGACGTACAATTTAGTAATGTATGACTTAACTTGACAAAAATCCTGTTCCATGATGTGGGATGAGAGTATAGTTGGACGTGGAGGGAAGGAGTTAGCAGCTTGTTTATTCAAATGGGTTGAAATATGAGACATTTAAGACACCATTACGGAGCTGTGCCTTTTGGTCAGAAAACAGCCCTTGACAAAATCGAAATGGACAAATGATTACGTGTTACCTTTGGATATTAAAAGATAAAACCGAACATAAACATAATCAAAGTTCCTTGCCAGAGGGCACACACACACTTGGAGGTCAATGTGGTTCACTCGGTAATAGAGAGGGAAATAAAGAAAGTTTCTCAGTTTACAATAGCTACTGAATGGGATGATAGAACTGAACTCGTAACACAAAACGCCAATACAGGACCTCCGATAACAATAGAAGAAATAGAACAAGTGATAAAATTAGCGAAAACTAGAACAGCAACATGTCCCGATGAAATTCCTGTAGAAATCCTGAACCTACTTGAAAGTCATGGCAAACAACTGCTTCTCCATTTGTTCAACAAAATATATGATTCTGGCAACATACCATCGGACTGACTGAAATCGACATTCGTAATGATCCCGAAGAAAACAAATGCAAAAAAATGCAGCGACTATCGAACCATCAGCTTAATGAGCCACGCTCTAAAAATCTTTCTCAAAATAATACACTCCCGAATATATAGGAAAATTGAGAAACAAATCAGTGACACTCAATTTGGATTTCACAATAACCTCGGAACCAGAGAAGCACTGTTCAGTATCCAGGTCTTAGTCCAAAGATATTGGTCAATCAGTTTATATGTGCTTCATCGACTTCGAAAAAGGCTTTGATAAGGTGAGACACGATAAAATGTTCAGCATTCTGCGACAAGTTGGTATCGACGAGCGAGATTTGCTCGTCATCACCAACCTCTATTGGCAGCAACAAGCAAACATGAGATTGGGCCAGAATGTTTCCGAAAATGTGGAAATACGTCGTGGAGTGAGACAGGGGTGTATTTTGTAACCACCCTTGTTTAATCTGTACTCCGAGCACATTTTCCAGGAGGCGCTGGACGGAATCGATGGAGGTGTCAAAGTTAACGGAGTGAATATAAACAACCTTAGGTACGCCGACGATACTGTGCTCTTGGCTAACAACCCTGAAGAACTACAAAGAACTCATTGACAGTATTACTGGAGCATTTGATGGATATGGTTTGAAACTTAATACGACTAAGACCAAATATATGATAGTCAGCAAGCAGGTACCTGTGCACGTTCCGGTGATCTCAGCTTATGGCATACCATTGGAGAAAACCGATAATATAACTTATCTGGGAGCCAAACAACAATTGTAGTCAAGAGATCAAAATACGTATCGGAAAAGCTAAAACTGCTTTCTTTAATCTGGAAAAAGTTCTGTGTGATAGAAATATAAACCTTAACCTAAAAGTGAGACTAACAAGATACTCAGTACTACTATAGGGGATGGAGAGCTGGATGTTTACGGATACTTTGTTGAAAAGACTCGAGGCGTTTGAGATGTGGGTTTATAGAAGGATATTACGCATAAGCTGGGTAGACAGGGTTAGAAATGAAGGCGTCTTACACCCTATGAACAAAGATCGAGAAATCGTGAAAACAATAAAAGTACGAAAATTCGAATACTTCGCACACGTGATGCGACACCCAGACCGGTCTAGCATCCCACATCTGGTAAAATCCCCGGAAAACGAGGACCCGGCCGTAGAAGAACATCTACTAATCTACGAAATCATGACTGGTATCACTTGTACTTGCTGTGGTTCAATAGTCGACGAACATAAATTAGTAACGTGTTGCATATGTAAAAAGGGATTTAAACACGCCTGTGTCGATTTATCATCGTCAGAAGTGCGGATAATCAACTCAAAAAAGGGACTTTCCTGGACCTGCAATGCTTGTGCTAGTTTGGGAAGCGACTTAAACGACCTAAAGGCTGCATTAGTTGATCTTAAAAATGAGCTTTGCGAATTAAAATTAAAGTTCATTGAATCTGAAAAGGATAACTCGATTAGTGATGATTCCTTCTAAGATATAATTTTGGAAATCAACGAACGCCAAATTAGAAAATCTAATGTAATTGTCTATGGCGTAAAGGAGAACAAGTCGTCGAAAAATGAAGGGGATTTACAGGACAAACAAAAGATATTAGACATTTTCACTTGTTTGAATTTCAACGTTACTCAACTTGATTTAAAAATTTCTCGCATAGGAAAATTTGATCCTTACACAGTTAATCCACGTCCCATCAAAGTATCTCTATCACAAGAAAAATTTGTACACGAAATTATACATAATGCTAAGAAACTTAAGGACCACGGTGCATACAAAAATATCTCGATTTCTTTGGACCGTACGCCAAGACAAATTAATTACTACCGCAATGTTAAAATGAAAATGGATGATCGCATCAAGCAAGGTGAATCAGATCTAAAACTTAATTTTGTTCGTGGAGTGCCAAAAATTGTTTCGTTAAACTAGAACTGCCCAACAGAAAAAATACACTCAACTGTTATTTCCAAAATGTTAGAGGTCTGCGCACTAAATCTCACTTAATTTATCCAACAGTTAGTGATGGAGAATTTGACTTAATATTATTGGTAAAAACTGCTCTTACAAGTGGAATGTTAAACACAGAATTTTTTCCGAGTATGTATAATCTATTCAGACGTGACCGGCAGTATGATGAAGTGAACCAAAAGCGGGTGGAGTGCTATTGGCAGCTAAAACTTACATTAGTGTCGAAATTCTGGACTTGACGCATTTAACTACATCCGTACCTACCATAGACGTATTAGATTGTAAATGTTCTTTTAAATGCATTGTTATATACGTCTTTGTAATCTATATACCACCTGCCACTACACTTGCAAATTTTCAAAACTTCTTTGATATTTTCGAGCAGATGGATTATGGTCGCAAAGAAAATGTGTTAATAGTGGGTGATTTTAATATACCCACCTTCAATAATCCTGATGTGACTGACACTAAATGTCGATTATTGTATAACTTTATTGATTTTTTAAACCTTGTTCAGTATAATTCGATTATAAATTCTGACGGGCGCGTTCTTGACCTTGTCATAGCAAATACTGCTCTTGAAATTGTGCATGATACTGCTCCTTTACTAAATGAAGATTACTACCACCGGGCCTTACGTCTAACTTTTCATTTAAAGTCTAATTCTTATAAAAACTTCTCTCCAAATAATACTATAATTTAAAAAAAGCTAACTTCCCGGCGCTATATAATTCAATGGAATGTATAGATTGGTCATTTTAAATAGCTACAGTGATGGTAACTTGGCTTGTGAATACTTCTATAAGCAACTTTATTCCTTATTCGAACTATATGTGCCCCGATATCAACCCAAACAAAAAGAATGTCCTCATTGGTACACTCCTGAGTTAATGAAAAATATTAAGTTAAAGAACAGCTACCTATCTCAAAAAATTCCAGGAAATACAACTGTAACACCTCATACAATAATTTTCGTGGATTAAGGTCGATTATAAAGACACAAAAATCTGTCGCTTATAATAACTATATGCGTAGCGTCGAAGAATCTATTTCTGTGGACTCCAAACAATTTTGGTCGTACATTCATACTAAGAAAGGGAGTAGAAGAATTCCAGGCAAGATGCCAGATGGTATCAATGACTATGATTTACCGGAATCTATTGTTGACGCTTTCAAGGAGTATTTTAGTGGCGTTTATGAAATATCACCGCCATCTGCAGTACTTTCTGGTGATGTTGTTAATCACATATCACCTGTTCATATCTCTCATATCTCTGAAAATGAAGTTGAATCATCTATACGTAAGCTAAATAAGTTGACTTCAGGTCCGGATCAAATACCTAGTTTCTTTGTCAAGGACTGTTCTTCAATACTTGTTAAACCTTTTATCTTCATCAGTGTTGTTATGGACTCTTAACCAAATTAATTTTAGTATCGTTAAGAGCTTCATTACCGCACTCAGTGCGGTAATGGATAGATATCAACGCATTCAGTGCGGTAATGAATATTACCGCACTCTTTTTGTATACAAAAATACATTGAACCATAATTTATTGATGAAGATAAAATATTGAACAATACACGTTTGCTTATAGCACTTAACGAGACTCGTTTGATTGCCGCAAAACTCGGCTCACCGTCTCGTTTTTGGCAATCAAACTCGTGTCGTTAAGATGCTCATAATCAAACTTGTATCGTTAATATCTATAACGATTATATTTAACCGTGCACTTAACAACTCTACCTTTCCGGAAACTTGGAAAAGAGCTAGGATTTGTCCATTTCTTAAATCTGGTGACCCGACCTTGATTACTAACTATCGTCCTATTAGTGTATCCTATCAAACTTTGCAAAAGTTTTTGAAAGAGTTCTTTATGGTCAAATATACCCATCGATTTATTGCTATATTTCTCCACATCAGCATGGATTTATGAAGCGTCGATCAACAACTTCTAACCTAGCTTACTTCACCGAATATACATCTGATATTCTCGATTCCCAAGGTCAAGTTGATGTGGTCTACACAGACTTCAGTAAAGCCTTCGACAAGATCAGCCATACATATATAATTCTCTAAACTGAAAGGCGCTGGCTTTACAGATGCTCTGTTGACATTCTTCTGTTCATATCTGAATAATCGTATGCAATACGTATGTTACAATGGCTATGCTTCCGATTTCTTCGTCGCCACATCCGGAGTCCCACAGGGATCCAACCTCGGACCCCTCTTATTTCTTATATTTATAAACGACCTGCCAAACTGTATTTCTAGCGAAAAGTTGCTTTTTGCAGATGATTTAAAAATATTCACTCGGATTAATTCTAAAATAGATTGTGAACATCTTCAGTGTCAAATAAACCAGGTGGAACACTGTTAATAATCTTCATCTGAATATTGCAAAATGCAAAATAGTCACATACACCAGAAAACTCAATCCTATTATATTTCCATACTGCTGCAATTCAACTGCACTTCAGCGACGTATTTCTGTTACCGACCTTGGTGTTCAATTTGACGTCAAACTTAGCTTTGCTGCTCACTTTGACCAGATATTTAAATCTGCGATAAGAATGCTTGGTTTTATTATAAGAAACTGCAAATCATTCTCTAGTATCTTAGCTCTCAAAACTTTGTATTTCTCATTTGTTCGTTCTAAACTTGAGTACTGTGCTTTAATTTGGTATCCGTACTACGACCAATATAAGAACTGTTTGGAATCAGTGCAGAGGAAATTTTTAAAATTTCTGTATTTCAGAACTGAAGCAGTGTATCTAGAGGTTGGTTTTAGTCATCAGGTGCTTCTATATATATTTACTGTCGACTCTCTAGAATTTAGA
>CALNHX010008338.1:0-61888 GCA_940337035.1 Agriotes lineatus | reverse complement strand
GTAAGTAATTCTATTTAAAAATAGCATGGATGTTGCTTGTATTATTTCCATAAGTGCAACACACTTAGATTTTCCAGATTGTATGTATTTGACAGTTTATTTTCAGCCAATTATGAAACGTTTGTCATGGGTCGGGGTACAGACTGAACATTTTACAGTAGTGGGAGTCGTTAATGTTGTATTATGTGGTTCCACCATAGTTAAATTCATTTGGATTTGTCTCTATAATCAATTGCAATCATAACCATAAAGTATAGAAACTTTTGTGAAATAAATAATGATGTGAACTATAAGCCAAGACATTTACCAGACGAAGATATCGGGTAGCCAAATATTAGAATGTCGCAAGCGATGATATCGGGTAAAGTATGGTAGGGGGTAATAGTAAGGGCACTAAGGGACAAATGAGTTTTTTGAATATAAAAAAGGACTAATTCTATCAACTTACCGTCCCAATCATAAAATATAGGGGCAACTGTTTCTAGCACAAGGGGATTTTAACTACCATTAATGCCACCTTTACCACCTATCCTTCTACTACTTATGCCTTTCTTGTGAACTTGGTGGTGCTCCTTAACTAAAATTAATATTAAGAAATTGCCATGGGCGTTCAAATATTACGATGAAGGTTAGATCGCAACTTCTTTGTTGGTGTACATACGGTTGCGTATCCCTCCTCTTTAATTTCATAATTTTGAAAATCAGTGAGCTGGGAGAATTTTTGGTTTAAAAAATACTAATATACAGAACAAGCGATATCCCGTGTCTGTTTTAGTAAATTAAAAGTTTACTTATGTTGCTGTGTAGTGGATTTTCCACAAATGTGGAATAAAATGTTTCGACATCTTTGAAAGTTTAGTTCAGCGCATCTGTGTTGCTTGTGCAATTGCTGAACTTCGTCTGGTTCAGCCAGGATAAGACATTATTTCAGAAGCAAAATTTACCTGTGCCCACCTGACATCACACTTATTTGCACAAGTTGGCACTACTTGCGGTCTTTCAAATATTTTTCCCTTTGGCTCAGTTACGTGACGCTTAGCTAGTCTGAAAGACCTTTGGTAGAAGATCTGCAAGTGAGCAGTTCTGTAAGTGGTTGAGTGACTGTTGAGCTGCGTTGTTCATTACATTGCTCCGCGGACTGTTCATTTGGGTTTTTCCTCTTGCTACTTTATTTTCCCACCTAAAGAAAAGCCCTCAACACTTGTTCTTGCCCTCTTAGCAGCTTCTTCTCAGTTTTTGTTGAAAAAATCATAACCGTTCAAGTATTTGAGAACGTTTCCTCGTAGCCGAACTAATCGCAAAAGCTAACTTCCAAACCCTTGAGCATACTGAATCATGTGAGATCTCAGCTATGAAACTAGATTGCTTACTCTTTAGGATCAAAATTCTTGTGGACTCTTGACTGAGATTTGACAATCCTGTAACTTGCTTACCTGTAGTTATCTATGTTATTCTTTTAATTTTGGAGTCTCTGATTTGATTGCATTCCACTCTTTCATACCAAACATGCTCAAGAATTATTGTTTCGCGATAATATAATCTGCGAACTATTGGTGTAGTCTTTTGTGCTGTCCAACGTTCTCGACATGGATATAACAACTCTGACGCAATGGGATAGCGTCACGAACTTTACAGATGAGAATTCTAACTTAGCAGCTAAAACGTGTGCTGTTGAACATTGCCTGGGAAGCTACCTTAGCCTATTGTTTATTTGATTTTTCTCAGAAATTAAGCAGTACTACAAATATACTTTAAAATTAAATATACAAAATTATAGGTTCTATCCATTTGATATTAACATTTAAATGGCTGTAAGCAGTTTCCTTGTGCAATCGAGGAGATTGCCTTTTGAATATTTTTGTCCATTCGAGATACGTTCTGGTATTCTTGAAATTACAGCTACACATTCTATTTTGGACCGTCAATGCAATCAAGCTCGATTCGTCAGTTGGCCCAATATAGCTTGAAAAGGTAAACTCCAAGCTTCTACTGAGACTAAAGCAAATCTACTTACTATAAGTGTAGTATACAGATAGATTGGCTTTAAATATGTACATATAACAAAAACAAATAGATGACACCTAAAGAAATTGTCATTGTTAAACCAAACGGTGTTAATCACTAATGTAAAACCAATAGCGTTCTACACGTATTTACCAGTCAACTAAACCTAGAATAACTATGACTGACATACATCTATATTTGTACAATATTGAGGGAACTAAAGTAATTGCCCTGTACGCCAAAGCTAAACTGGATAAAATCAGGCCTTGAATAAAGGTTCGGTTCTGCCCGCAATATCTTATCTAATCCTGCAAGGTAATCGGATACTCCAATGATGATCCGTCGCTTGAGGTCACATGTCGCGACCATGGCTTTTGGCTAAGCCCTAAAATGTCGGCTTATATTGACAACTGCAGGTTATTCAGAGCCCGCAAAATTACGCAGGGATACGACTTGAAACAACTTCTGGAAGCCCAGACGTAATTCTAACGCCTCACTTATTCTTTGAACGATGGCCCAATTTTACAACGCGGAGAAATGATCTGTTCCTTTCGAAGTTTGCACAGGTAATGCAGCTCTTGTCGCACTTAGTATGTCTTTCTCGTTTTTTCTTCCAATCGCTCCCGGCGGCGCTTAAAAAAACTGCACAGTAAGGTGCGTGGTTTTACAGATGTCGGAAGCTCATGCATACTGGCGGCAGCACGAAACTTACTAGATTTGCCTACAGGTATATTACAATACACAACCTGCAAATGGTGTGTCTGTATATTGAAATATTATTAATTATTGTGATTGAGATAGATATAGCTGGTCCAAATTCTGTTTCAGGCAATGTTACAACAATCATTACGAAAAACATGCAATATGCAATTACTGTTCAATTTTTTTGGTCTCTTGAACCAACAGCCATTGAGATCAAACCAGAAAATCGTAGTGACCCCACTCCCATTTCTGATTATAAGCCTTATAATTAAACAACAGCGATATATCACTTATTGTTCGTTAACAATACCCCTGTTGTTGATGAAGATCTCAATTGTAAAAACATGTACAGGGCTGTCGAACCAACAATCCAAATGGTTGGAGATTTCATGCACTAACGGATAGTCTAGCAATTCATGGCATGTCACCACCTGAACTAGCTCACATATAATTTATAACGCCAACGAGCATACGAAATACCTGGACAACATTCTTTTATTCCATTCCACCAAAATGTCGTTTGCGAAGCTAAATACAATTCATAATCACCACCGCCCAGTTCCAATACTAATTACCGGGAAAGTCCAGTTAACCATAATTTGAGAATACACAAAATCAGGACAAATACATTGACAACGAGGTTGCTATATTTTCGAATAGCGTGATTGATTCAACTATAACAGCAGCTTCTAGCGAAAACAAACCAAGGATGTATTTCGAGCCACTTTTAACCTATCCAATTTGGAGGTAAATTTGGAAACTTGAAATTCCACAACATATTGCTGCCACGAGCAAATTTTTAATCAAATGTTACTTCCATTAAAATAATCTCTAGAGGTATTTACAAGGAACCTCTGCACGCGAATTATATAAAAAAAGCACTCGCTTGAATTCGAAATCGAGTTCCCAGACGTTCACCTAGGTGCAATACGATTACTAATTGCTGTTGGATTCGTTTTTGAATGTATAAAGGATGCGTTGGTAGCTGCATATTTCGGTTCGGTCTAAGACATTTACCCTGTATCTGTAGGGTTCATTTTCATTAAGGGTAGGAATCTAAGGTATGTACAAATTATTACTTTGTCTATTTCGGTGTTAAAGTAAAAATAAACAACATTTTGTGTTACTGACCCTGTATATATTTAAAAGAAAATTCTTCGGTTTCGAGCTGAATAAACATATAATCCGCATGCAAAATATCGTCTTCCACCAAGAAATTGTTTTCTAGTTATACCGCCAACAGGCGGACAAGCAGTCGAACAGGCAGACGGACGGAACTGAAAAATCATGTTTTACGTTATCGAGGTACCCAGAAACGTTAAGGTCTGAACAAAATCTCAGAAAGTGGTTTTTTACAATTACAATACTTCTATCGTCTTTTAGGCGAAGAAAGTAGAAACGAAGTAGAAAACTTCTGGATGACGTTCTTCTTCTTTTTTTTTAGCCTCTTTCAGTCCATAGTTGAACAGAGGCCTTTTTCATTCCCTTCCACCTGTGTGCTTCCTGTATCCATTTCAACCCGGACACTTTCTTTACGTCATTGTACCACCTATTTGGCAAGCTTTCTCTGTTCCCCCGGTGCTCTTAAGGCTGCCATTGCAGTAATATTTTTCTCCATCGGCTTTCATTTGCTCGAGTTAGATGTTCTGCTCAACTGCAGCACCAACAGCTAAAACATATAAATCGACATCGTATTCCAAGTTTATACGTAGACCTCAAACCCACATCTCATGAGAGGAGAAAATCGCCAAGTTACGATTTGGTCCCTACTGCAATACTTGGCAATCTAACCAGATTCGCTTGCCTCGTTTACCTATTTAACCCCTTTTTTAGACTAGGCTACTTCTCTGGTACCTGAAATAACCGAAATTATTCGATTTACAAAGCCGACAGTAGATTAAACTTCACGTGATAATATACAGATCTATTAGTTTATTATCTACACCCTCTAAGCTCTTTGAGAAAATTATTAACCACCTTCCTGTCACTTTCTTAAAAGAGACGAACGTTATCCATGTCACAAGGTACGGCTATCATAGTTGTCAGTCAACTACTTATCAGTTTATTAAATATATTCGAAGCGAAGCAACCCTTCGTGATGATCTTTTACGTAGCTGAGGCCTTCGACAAGATAATTCAGTTGAATATTCTTAATTATCTCATTTGCTTAATATGTTTGTTTTTCTATAAAAGAACTTTCAAAGTAGTAATTAATTTACAGCCCTCCGAAATAATGGACATTAGCCGGAGTTCCGCAGGGTTCCATTCTTGGGTCTTTACTTTGTGCAATATATATGGCCACGATATACCAACTGCCAGCAACCTAGAACGGTGGTAAATATTGTAAAAAAGTATGGAGACGTAGACGATGATTATATTAGTATTTGATAGGTACCACTGAGTCTAACGATTTCAACTAAGAAGAGGTCGTGCAGAACGTCTTGTTAATTTGGAGTCCTATTTGCTCGACAAAAGTAAATTGATACGTTATATTGAATACAAAATGCTACAAGGGGAATATCATATACTGGCCTTAATCCAACCACATGTTTAAATGACGGTAAGCCACCCTGACGGGGAAAGGCTTAAAACTTGTGTTTGTTAGGCGAACACTTGTGAAAACACACGTGTAAAGTATATTTGCAAACAAAGGAGTTGTAAATATTGTATAGACCCTGATGGACGATGTATATACAGGAATTATACTAATAGTAAACGGGTTCTTTAGCTTAATGCAGTGATTGAGTGATACCAAAATCTGAGTACAGTAAGTACCGATGCTCGGAACTCGAGCTGAGGCAAGGTAACCTAAAGGGTTGGCGAAATGGCCCACAGAGTACGGCGGCGGATGTGAAACAACATTCGGGCTCGAAATTTTTTTGCTAAACGTTGTAAACCAGCAACACTGAGAAGAATTTTCATTCAACGAAAAGATGTTGGGCTATACCTAATGCTGGCCCGATGGAAATCGATTACGCGATATAAGCAAGGCGAGACTTTAATGATGTTTCAGCCTGTTATGGCATTGCAATATTGGAAACCTGTAAGCCGCATCGGGCACAAATGGTTTATTTCGTCCAATTTTTGTATATACTGCAGATGCGGATAGCCTGCCTTGCGTGTAATGTAAAATTACCCCTTCCATCCGTCTAAGATCAGCGGCGCGCACTCGAAATTGTACGTTGGAAGAAATATATACAGGATAGTGCTTAAAAATAGAACGTGGAATTCCAACGATGATGAAACTAATTACATATGTATCTAGACCCTTTCCACAACTCGAATTGTACAGATCAACTGGTCATCCAAGTATTAACACTATATCGTCGGCGCATCAATCCTTGATTAATAATATTTTATTTACCTTTGGTAACATATGTGGGAACATTTGTCATTATGTTATATCAAGCAAATTAAGCAATAAACTAGTTGTATGCGTTCTGGGTCCCAACAGTGAAAAACATTCACGTTGGTTAGACTTATTGACAACTATTTGTCTAGAAATCCAGTAATTAAATTCTTTCAACGCAATTTCTTATGTGGTTTAGGATCTAAAGAGTACGTACCTTAATGGTGGATATTCGACCCGCTTTCGCACGAGGAATTCTAATCGCACTACCAATTTCACTCTTCCTGTTAACCCGGTTTCCGATTGCCTCGTTGCTTACGGATTAGTTGGACTGGAACATAGCAAAGCCTCTTATAAGCAAAACTAAACACCTACTTACGGCTCGCTATTTAAAACCCGGTTTTCATTGCACGAGCCTGGAGAACGTCTACTTGGAAAACGAGAAATCTGAAATGTGCCCTAATTTACAGCTAATGGTCGACACGTTTTGTGAATATAAAGGGTCATTTAAGCTGGTTTGTAAGTTACGAGCCTATACATTTGCGAATATTAGCCATTCGCACGACTCTGGTTATCGATTTTATCTTGAAGTCTACAAAGATGCTTCTATAGTACTTGAAACAACTAATGAACTAGAGAACTGTCCGATTGTAAAATCGATAACTAGAAATTTAGAGCTATTTGAAAATGAGATCTGGCAACGTTCGCTTCTGTTTTCTTTAATAGATATTAATCAATGGAGCTTTAAAATTATTATAAAGAAACGTGCCTACGATCAGTGTCTGGTATTGTTCTTGGTTATATAAAGCTTGATCTCAATATAGTTGGCAAGTAAGGTTTGCCGATTGTCAAATTAACACAAATACATAGTCGAAATCGTTGAGTGAAGCTATCTCTTTTTGCCCAGTAGGTTACTTATAAATGTACCAGATGTGATCTTTCAGAAATGGAATGGGAGAACGACAAAAACATACCAGGAAGAACTTGAAAGCTAAGACAAGAACAATCTAAATAGTAATAGACGGTAGGAGAAAAGTGGCAGAGCTTCACAGAAGGGAAATATTTGTAGAGCAACGAAGTGTGAGAGAATACAACTGGAGGGGACCAAATGGTGTAATCTAGAAATATAACAAGTATTTGAAAGAAAAAGAATAGTTTCGAAGGGATAGATACCTACCTTGCAAAACTAAGCAAAGCAAAATACGGAGGAGAGAGCGAGAAATACAGCGAGAAAAGAGGTAACACCAGCTAAACGGAAAAACGGGGAATGTTGGATATACATCAAACATAAGAAGAAAGTTTTAGAAAATTCTGGATCATAATATGAGTGTTGAAAGGAAAGAAAGAGAACATAATAAGAGGAATAAGGGACTATAACGGCGAACTAAAGAGAAAAACACATTTTATATTTGAAGTACAACCAGATTCCCAATAACTTAAGGAAATAGAAAGAGAGAATTTAAGTCCAGAGCAGACCAGGAGATAATAAGAAAAGAGATAAAAAGATAGAAACCAGCAATAAACATGGTTCAATTTGAAAAAGCGGGTTAGGATAAACAAAGCGAGCGGACAGAAAAACATTGAATCAGAAATTTTCTTTAGGAAGGAATGGCTACTAGAATAATACACATGAAGGTACACCAAATGGGAAAAATATTGGATGTTGAAAAAAAAACTATAAACAAAGATTAATAATTACTATTAAAAATAAAATAGAAGAACAAATGCCTTACCAAACAGGAAGAAAAATAAACCAAACTGCACACATACCTACACGTATAATAGAACACAAAATAGAAAATGTTGAGAGTTGTTTCTGATCTTTTTACACTTTTGCTTTAGATACAGTCTACATAGTAAAGATGTAGAATTGCTTCAAATCGGGTACATGTATAGGTAAGTAGCTGGCTCAGTGGGAACCGAAAACAGAAGAACAACAAGACGTTTCCGTTCCTGCAGATTGCTTAAGGACGTGGTAGTCACCGTTACAAGGACAAATGGCGTCCACAAAAGGTTACATAAAGCCAGATAGTCGCCGCAAAATGAGCCGATTGCACCAAATGTTTAAGGTGGGCTTCAGCAATACGCGGGGCTTAGCAAACCCAAAGTTTGCCCCAGTAGGTTTTCTTAGATAAACAAGAGAGCGATGCCCGTCTCGACCTCAGATCAAGTTAGTGGCACTGGCATTTGCCCTTAGTCCTAATAAGCAAAGAACTGTCAGCCCAGTATGTGAGAAAATAAGTATCTTGCAACTAACACCTGGTGGCGATCTCATTATTTTGCAAACTGCGTTCATGTGAGACCAGTTCTATTCATAGATTGAATTGCCTAAGTTTTCCTTTTTGCTTGAGTTAATCAAACTACTTTTAGTAACGCTTCTGTCCAGAGCTACCCTGCCTTCCAAGCATATGGCGCACGGACAAACCGTATTGACTAGCTGGAAATGACCCTTGCTACCTTACACCCGGATCTATAAGTCAATGGCTTACGAAATATTCGTGTTAACCGGCCCTAGAAATCTTGTTCTTAATACCTTCACGTCCTGCGTTTAGGCGCACGGAAGCACCGCGTTGACCATCTGGAGGTAATTTCCTTATACTCAGCACTCAGAAATTTCAGTTGAAATAAGCAGTGCGAGAGCTCGTCGAAACTTCTCTTCGAGCACCAAGCGCCTAACAAACTTAAGCAAGATGCTTATTAATTCCTGCGCCCGAGAGTGCGGCGATAGTAGTCCTGAGTTGGACGAAATTTTATTTAACCTGCCCGGCGGAATTATCCTGCAACCAGAATCTCCGGCACATTCGAAATTCTAGTGAGCGCTGAAGTCTGACACAGGAATCCATTCAAAATTAAGGCGACCTTGAAAGCCAAACGCTTAGCGATTTTCTTTTTGAAGGACTGCGGAGCAAAGCTGTCTTAACCTTTTGCCATAATCCGGATAGTGTAGAGAGGAGTTCACGCCAAACCCTTAATCCTGCCATACCCTGTGGGCGTAGAATTACGCTTCGAATGTCAATAAAGCCTTGTGTGCCACAGATTACCTGCTTTCAGCTAACCTTTACGCAAGATAAACTGACGAGAACCGCTCCCGAAGGCTCAGCCAGTTGTCTAGAGGGTGGCATAACCTGCCGGCGTACGAGCTTCCAGAAGGCTGTTTTTATTTTTTGACTTTTAAATAATCGGTTTAAACCACAAATTTTTTTATTTTGTGTGTTAGATCTAGAAATAAGTATTGCATATAGTGACTCGTAATTTGGAAAACCGATATTACTACTATTAGAAAAATCTAGGTTGCATAATGTTTGTTGTAAGCATAAGAAAAATCAGCGCCAGCGTGGCTCGGTGGTTAGAGCATTGGACAGCGGCGCGGAAGTCTGGAGATCAAATCCCAGATCGATGCCTGGCGGGCGGCCTACCCAGTCGCTTTAAATAATTGGGGACCTGCGTTCGAAAGAATAAGGGGTAATAATGCGGTTGTCTAATGCGTGATGCTTACCACATCACCACGTGTCATGAATTTGACACGCGACAGCCGGGTGTTAGAGCGAGGATACGGAAGCTCTGACCTTTCGCCTTGCAGGCCAGCTCCTTCATGGGGTGTTAGTGCCTCACCATTATTATAAGAAAAATCCAGAACACAATATAAGCAATAAACATCAAGATTGAACATAAAGGTACCCATAACAGCAGAAACAAGACCCTAATAGAAATCTTGGGAAAGATGACCAAATAGATGAACGTGGGTAACACATCAAAATAGTCATCCACCTGATTCATATAGAAGGAGAGAAAAAAAAGAAACGGAGAAGAAAAAATTATAATTAATATAGATGACCTTTATTTCCAATACAGTTTTGAATACAAAATCAGGTCACCCATGGAGAAGGAACATTGCTTCTCTTCGTTTTGCTTTTCCAATGTCTTGCTCGTTTGTTCTGTAGTAACGACTGTTTGAACTTCAGTAAGCTAGCCATTTTTTGTAAGATTCTTGATGATTTCGTTTTACCACATGTTCATTAAAAAAGTCCATAAGGGATATTCAATCGTATGAATAATAATATGTTAGTTGCACTGTAAGTCTATGTTAAATTCGAGATTAGCAGGTTAGGCTTTTCGTCAGTCACTGTCAAAACTGACAGAAAACCTAATCTGCTAATCTAGAATTTGACATAGATTTACAGTGCCACTAACATCTTATATTATAAGAGCCGATGCCGTCCAACCGTAAGCAGGCGCGCGCACCTGCCGATTGCGCAGCAACACGCAGGATGAACGCGCACAAGTGGCGACGCGGCAAGCATTTGTATTGTTAACGCTGGCAGGGCTGGAAGTAGGCTGGCTGTCGCCTTGAGCACGCATTGTTATTGTTAACCGTTTCTTTACGCTGGCAGGGCCACCGTAGGCTGACCACGAGTTCTAGTATTATTCATACGTTAGAATTTCCACAGCCGTAAGGTTTTTGTGACGTTCCGAAAGCAAATGGAGGGGTATATTTATAGCTACATACTTGTGTGGTTGAAACTTGTGAAACTACTACTGTTAAATTCATATACTTAGATAATGTTTAACTGATAGTCAATGTCTTAAAACTGAACGGATTATTTTCTCTGTCTTCCTACGTTGTCTTGAGCTATAGGTAGATTTGTAGATAAACGTTATCTTTGACAACCGCTTTTCGTTCATTACAAGCACATGATCAAGTCAATTATGCCTGTAGTTGGCAATAATTTCTATTATGTTCTTATGTGACTCTTGTAACATTTCGTAAGAGTCGCCACAGCACAGTTTGGACTATTTTTTCGTTACTTTGTGTGGTCGTTTAGCTTTCGCTTCCACACAGTAGAGTTGGTTGTGACATTATTTTGTAGAACTTTAGCAACGTTTCCTTGTGGCATTTTTTAAATTTCTCTCAACTGTACTACGCGTAGATTGGAATTGATCTTTATTTGTACGTTTGTGCTAGTGGTGTAGGAAGCCTCAGGTATTCAATGCTTTAGAATTTCCATGTATATGTTCATACATCAGCTGCAATCAAAACTGTGAGACAGAAGTCAAAATAATAAGAGTGTTACAATCTACTACAAGTAATTAAACCAAAAGTGCTTTCAGCTAGCTATAGAGGGATATGGGAGCAAGTCGCAATTTGGTAATTACTGTCATACAGCCGCCGTTGGATTGACATAATCTAATCGAGAAACGACAAAGCGCGAGTCATTTATTGTTGGCATTGGAGGACCTTTTTCACACCTGCGAAAAGTATAATCCTCGGAGATGTTGGCCAGGACTGCGAAAATAAGTAAATTCTGAATTGGGCTCAAGAGACTCTTGAAGATATTCGTCTGGGCGGAAAAAACTCGAATAATCTAACCTGAAGCTCCAGAGAGGTCGAGAAATTGTTGTTGCGTGTAGGATAAATTTAATATCCAAATGTTTCTTTGAATGGAAACAAAAAGCACCCACGGAGCGAAATCCATGAATATTTTTTAGTTTATCGCTCTAGTTACGACCGAAGCAGTGACTATATAGCACAAAATACTCGTAACTCCTACAATCGTACCTGTTTAACACGTAAGAATGGAGTGTCGCATTTGTACGTCTTTCTCGAGAGACAGGGTCGTTGCTTCTCTCAAATTTCATCCTCAAACTTCACGAGAACCGCGAAACATTGAACATAATGCGCTTACGGGGAGAATCTGTAGAGCTGCTAAGTTTGTGCCCCCAAGATGTTAACCGGAAGTGAGGCAAGGAACCGACAGTGTCGCGCATTTGCAAGCCGCGCCAACTCCGTAATAAAAATTTAAGATGATGTGGCAATCGATCTAGAGAAAATTGCAATGAGTAGATTAACTGGGGTATTGGAGGATCGTTCAATATCAAGTACCATAATATAGAGTATGCATTTTATGTTATACATATTCTTGTATGGCGTACACAAAACTGATCGTATCAGATAATATTGAAGGTTTTTAATGAAAAATACATAACTCTTAGTAATGAGGAATCGACTAGAAAAATCGTTAATATTTGTGCCATTAATTTCAGTGTAAATGGAAAGTTGACGCTGTTACTGACCGACAACTAACAAATAAATGAATACTTTCTAACCTGTTTAAGATGAAGTGAGTATGAAGTTCTAATTAATAGGAAGCCACTCTTTATCAATTTTATTTGCTAAAAAATGCAAAGTACGTTCAGCTTGGACTCGCGTTTTCACATTTATTGGGTTGAATTTTGAATGCCAACATATATTGAGATGGTTTAATGCTCACAATTTAATTCTATATGCAGAGAGAAATGTTGAACAAAGTCAATTAAAGCACAGAGTTGAAATATTTTATTTAAGTGCAATCTAAACAGTAGTTGGAGCTATTAAATGCATTGGTAATGATATGCAACAAGCATAATTAAAGGGATAAAGGCAGGCATAAGAAAATCAGATTTCAGAAGGATGGAATTTGAAGTTTGAATAAAAGAAAGATTTAAGATAGCTAATATAATATAAGTAATGTGATAGGTTTGAGCATATTTGAAGCCAAACCAAATGAAAGTAAATAATACAAAAGATTGGTTATGTGCACAATGAATATGAGCGTAGAGTTAGTAATAAACGTACAGGGCCAGTGAAAAGCAAACAAGCTGAAAGGTAGATGGAAATCGAAGCAAGATAAGATAGAATTTGGAAAGAGCAATACAGAATGAGGGCAACTGAAATGAAGAATAATCAGTGACGAGTTTAAAATTGAACTCAAGTACCAGTGCATTTTAAAACTAAGTGTTCATAGCGGAGCAGTGATAAATAACGTTTTATGTGACGAGAAAGATGTATAAGAAATAAAGACAATTTCTAGTTTTAAGCAACAAACATGTTAATTAAATGTTATTCCTTTATGTGAAATTGTAACTAATACTTGTTTTCTTTAAACAATATTAGATCGCGGTTACTAGGTAACGCGATGCTTTTTTGTTAAAAATAAGAAATAAATTGCTGTTATGGCAAGTTGTGGGTACATGGTGCTCCTGAATTTGAATGTTTTAATACAATAGACGTTATTTATCAAGTAGAAAAAGTATACAGAATTATTCTACAAGTTACCGGGCACATGTAAAAGTTTCCCTAGTAAAAAAATTATAAATTTGTGCAAACCAACTTCGGCTTTGGATCGACACATGGATATTTCGAGCTGCGACACCGGTCCATTTGAACTTCAGAAGCCAGTAATCGCAAGTTCTAAAGACCAGGAGGAGGTGTAGGAGCATCTCAGAACAAGATTTGGGTCCAGGGAAGCGACTTCCAGCGAGAATTTCAACGGTACGATTTGGCGTGTTTTTATGTGGTTGGAGTCCGGAAAGCTAGTGTACTTCGAGAATACACCTTGTTGAAGAGAATCATCGTGTCTCCGGGCACCCAGATCCACCAGAAAATGCGATTTTGGCCAGGATTTGGAGCTATCGCAGAGAGTAGGACAAAATATAACTAGCGTCGTTTTACGTCACATCCGAAACAAAATCAAGTTAGTTGTTGTTAGGCGGGAGATTTGCTTCAGTTGTGGTTTTTTGCAAATTTCGCTTTTGAATATCAAAATAAAGAGCTTTATGCACCCGCGAACTTTTTGTGATTAAGTCAAGTTTGTGAGGTTATGAGTAATTGAAGAGAGTAGCGCGGTTGTACTAAAATTTGGCGTATTTGAACTACTCTGAGTTAAATATTCTAAAGAATCATTTTAAAATAAAACGAAAATTTGAACCTAACCTGAGATATTAGTCTTGTGTTTTGCCGGAGCAAGCCAAAAGAAATATTGCAATTCGATAAAATATATAAAGGGACAATTAACCATTTTATTAAAGAGTAGTAAATACATTTCATTTTGATTAGCCTAAGGTACTGACAAGCAAAGTTTTACATTTTGTAAAATTTAATATAGCTACCCAGAGGATAATTGTGTGATCATTTGCCCTATTTAGTAATTTATATTTTCACCGCAACGTGGAGCTTTTACAGTCCTTACAATATGTTAACCAAAGACATACAAAATTCTTTAGTGTTTACTAGCTCCGAAATCAATTGGAAAACAATAGATAATGCGACCTTGAATTATGTCTATATAAGAAGTTAGTAGACGGTTGAAGTGTCCAAAAATTCTACATCTTAAGCTGTTATAATTCCTCTTATATAATAGATCAATATTAGGGACGAGGAAGGAACGACTTACGAATAAATCCGCTTTTAATTTGCATTTCTTATAATCGCCGCCACCCTTCCGCTCCTTTTGAAAAATAGCATTTGCCTGGCAAGCATTTCAGAATTAAATAACCTTTGACTTGAACACCAGCAGTACGCAAAGCGCTACCCCAGCGAATGTAATCTGAATTCAAAGGATTTACACATTGCCTTTGGCTAATACACCTGCTTGGCTTCCAAATTCACGTTTCGCAACCCAGGACTAAATCTCGAGTTGGGCTGCAACCCAATACTACTTAAAAGGGAATGATAACCTTGGACTTTAACACCCGGTCGTCGACTGTCTGGATTTTATGATACCGGCTTTAAGCTGTCTGAAATTGAAAATTAGATTCCATGGTTTCATTAACGGTAATGGGTTTCATCAAAGGGTCGATAATTCAAGTCTCGTTTGTTGTTCGTCGACGTTTACCACTGTGTTTTTACGAATATTTTGTCGGCCTAATTTATATATTTCTGTAAAACTCGTTGACATTTTAAAAATTGAATCCAGTTTGAAATAAAGCTAATGTTCATCTTTTACCATCAAATTTGGATGCAGTTATTAATAAAAAAGCATTTGAGGCGGATCAGTGGTACGTACAGCCTCTGTTTACAAGCTGAAAATGTGGATTCTACTCTCACATTCCCCATTGGGTACAACAATCTAGTACGGAGCTTACTGCGATTCTTCAATCCGGCTAGAATCGTTTCTCAAAGGAGATGTTTATGCTCCTATAATAAGGGATATTAACAACAAAGCTCACAACGGCTACGTTTAATTGAAAACTCTTGAAACACACTCTATAGGTGAGGTAATTTTAGCAGCAATAATCGATTATTGATTGAAAAGTGCATAGTATAGCAATTTCACCAGTAACACCATTAAAATTTAAAGTCGTTACAACAACGATCGTTAAGTTATTTTGAGTAATATTGCAGCAAGGTAAATTTGTCTCGCTAATTATTTCCAGAAATTGACCGTAGGAACTTCCCGAAATCAATGCTGTTTTAATAAATAGTGTCGACAGCTTCGCCTTTACGTTCAACAACGTTTCCTAATAAGTTGTAAAGGTTGTAAAAATGCTAATGATCGTGTTGTTTGATAGCAGTTGCATTTCGATTTAAATCTTCTGTATAAATGTCTATCACTACATGAAAATCCAGCAGTTGAATTATTGTTATTATGATGTTGCTGAAAAGAGACATAAACAAGCATCACTTCAACTTCAGTCAGTTTTTGTTAAAGACCTTGGAACACCGATTTCTTAAATTTACACATCTCCAAGTGTGTAGTTAATTCT
The DNA here is from genome assembly GCA_940337035.1 of Agriotes lineatus. Lineage (NCBI taxonomy): Eukaryota > Metazoa > Arthropoda > Insecta > Coleoptera > Elateridae > Agriotes > Agriotes lineatus. The sequence continues at coordinate 46,311 of CALNHX010008338.1, read as the reverse complement.
TCTTGTTGGATAGAAGAAAGGACACCATTTAAACACATAGATTTAGTATTAATAAACAAGTTGCGCATCTTATGGCATTAGTAAAACTAGATGATCAATTGCGAAATTATGGTAAAGTTCAGGGCGCTGCATTCCACAGATAGAAATAAGGCCTAAGACTTAGCAGGTCAGGGCCGCCGAAATATCTCTCTCTGAAACCCAGTCATCTGGCACACCGCTAACCGCTTACTGGGTGATGTGGTTAGCATCAAGTTTTCGACGACTGCCTTACACTTCCTACATCCACAACAGTGGTTTCGGTACCCAATTTTTAAACCAACTGGGTGGTTTGCCCACCAGTTGCCAGATGTGGACCAGGTTTCCTAACCACTTGGCCACGCAGCCCGTGGTATAATGGTAATGCCATAGAAATAACAGAAAATAAAGTCGATGAAGCAATTAAGGCTCTAAAAATGTCCAGAGTCAGACCAGATTACTTATGGAATAGTGAATGGAATGGAAAGAAAGAAGTGCACGCTCTGCTCTTAATAAAATCCATAAAGAAACCCAGGATTTCATTCACATAAATCGGGCTTAAGGAGCATGGCGACTACATCTTTCTATAGCGAAAAGTAAATCAATGCGGTCAAAATTCGTGGAAAAATAAGCTAGAACTGTAACAACCCGCAAGAAATTGCGTTTGTAATTACAAGACTTATAAACTTAAAATTGTTTTGGAAGGAATAGAATAAATCTAGCGACGGCCCTTTGAGTTGGTTAATATAAAATAACAACAATTAAGTCTGACCTGTTACTCCTGCGCTGTGGTTACTACCCCTCGATTTGGTTATTATTTAATTTAAACGGCGCGTCCGAGGTTTAGTTATGAATTAAATTGAGTTCGGCTAAAATTGATTGGAGTCCTATGGTTCCCTTTTTGGCACCTGGATTTTCTTAAGGTTGGGCACTACACACTTAGTTTTAGATCGAAAAGATGTAATTTTGATTTAGTTAGAATTGGCACCGAAAAATGTTTTCGACGGGTTAATTTATTACTCGAAACCGGGACGCGAACTGCCCTCGCGGTTTGCGTTCCCTCCCAGGTAATTTTCTATCGTGGGGGGCCGTATATTTCTCGGGCTTCCCCGTTTTTTCCAACTAGCATTTTGACTTGTACTTTGCGAGCTCAGAGAATTGCGAATTCGACATATCCCACACGGGTTTGCGCTATGTGTCAAATCGGCATTCTCTGTTCTCAGAAATCTTTTAACTTTATGAGCACCGGATGTAATTCAATCGCTTTTTCTGACTACGACAAATGTAGCTTTCCATTCTTGGTAAATGAACTTTCGCGTCCGCTATATTTGTGATTTACGCAGGGGCGGCTTTGATTTATTCTTTTCTTTCGACAACTTAAAGTTTATAAGTCTTGTAATTACAAACGCAATTTCTTGCGGGTTGTTACACTACTCCCCGCTTTTTAAAAGTAGGCATGTCCTTATGGACATGTCTGCTTTTAAAAAAAAACCCTTGACTTCTAAGTGAAATTAAATATTAATGCTGATTATATTGACCTATTTTCCTTAATTTATTTCCCTAAAACGTCTTTATGCTTTATACCGTGTTTTTGCGCTCACTTGTTTTTATTGCTCTGCTCTGTGACGCAGTTGACTTCGCACTACACTCATTTTTAATATGATCTGTCCACTGATTTTGTTTTAATACTCTGCTTTTGAAACACTCCCGCACAGAATGAGTTGCCCGAAGCAACGAATGTGCCTAGTGATAATGGTAATTCAACGAAACGCCAGTAAAAACAAGGTGTAGAAAAATTTATGTTGTCAAAAATGTAGCTTAACAACTTGCGCTAGCAGTTGATCTAAAAAGCTAGACAGCTACAGTTGAAACGGTTCTTGACATTTCTTAACCAATAATACCTCCTTCTTTCATGGTATATCTCTTTTCTTTCCAATTAACACCTTTCTCTCTATGTATTGTAATTTGATGGTTTTCATAGAGCTACACCGATCCTTTGTGTGCAGGTTATTCTAAGTACTCAAGCATCCATACCATAAAGTACGAAAGAACACACGCAGCAGGAGAAAATGTTGCGGTTCTATATTTACAAGAAACGAATTGAGTTTCCTCCGATCTTGGGTGTTTTTCGGTTGCCTGTCGGCTCAAAAACGTAGATACCTCTGTGCTTCTTCTTGAATTTTAAATCTTGTATCTGCCTTGTGAGGCTTAGTTCGGCCATCGTCACGAGATGGACACTAGTGTAGTTTATACCTTGTGGTTGGATATTTGGATAAAACCAGATTTTGTATTTGCATACATTCAGCTGTTACCGCTTCAAGTTGTATAAATGCATGCTTCACTTTGTTGAATTTTAGTTTCTTTAATCAGTTTTGATAACGTACATAATAAGTTATTTTTACTAAATTCTTTGTCCGAAACTCTCAGAAAACCAAACTTTATGTCCACTTGGAACGAGAAGAAGCTATGGGAGCGCCAACGAATTTTTCTTTGCCAAATTACAGCAAGTGTATCCAGGTGTTCAAAATAGCACTCGTAAACTTCAGTAGCACACACAACTCCTGAAAGGGAGGCTCCAGTTAACATAGGTAGTCGTGACAAACTTAAACCACAAAGCTGCCATCACATTATAGCCACAAATTAAACACTATATATTACAAAATACAGATGGTTATTCGTAGATAAATATTGGCTGAAGAGCTCGGAGGCACCTCATAAAACGCATAAATTTAAGACTTAACGCTTTACAGTACAGCGACTTAATTTATGGCACACATTAAAATAAAACGCAAAGTTACAAGACAATATGGCAAGCGGTGTCTGTTCCGGAGGAAACGTTAGAAGCCTTGTGGTACAAAGTTCGGGGGACGAACTGTATATCCCGAGTTCACAACGGAATTCCAGACACCAACTGGGAGAGTGGAGCTCGCAGCATTCGATCGCTGATCGTTAGTAAATCTGTGGTGAAAAGGCAAAAGTCAAAAAATATCATTTTACAGGAACATCGAAACACTATTTTGCTGGATATTTGAAAACAACATTTAATTCTTTTCGCAGGTAATCAAAAGAATCAAGTCGATTTATTGACTACAGCTTGCATTGCTATTGAATCTAAAACTATTTCTACTAGAAAATAAATAAATACGGAACTTATCACATTTTATTTTATTCATTTTATGAAATAGCAAAAGGGTATAAGTTGACCAGCACTTCTGCAAAACTTTGTACGCAGGAGAGCATGTGTCCATTTTGGCACTTATTCGTTAAACTACACTATAATAACTAATAATAACACTGGAAAACTGGACCGCTAAAACACGATATTGCACCTGCATGAAAATGCACCCGTAGTATAAGTGTACGTAAGTTATTTGTTTCCAACAAAAACGCAAAGTTATAAAACGGCAAAAGGGTATAAGTTAACATATGCTGTTCTGGCGACGCAGGTAACTTTACGAAAAGCTTTAACTCGGGGTATTAGTACACATGTATCTATTTGCATTGACTAAATTTGTTTTTTAACAATTTTTAGTGAAGTTTCAGGGAATAAGTCTACATATCTCATTTAGAAAACTTGCTGCAGCAATGCGGTTATGGTATGTAGACCTATATCCTCTTGTATTTAGATGCCCGATATTGCTCTGGACACGGGGCATCAATAAAATCAAAAATGAGGTAGTCGACTTATACCCTTATGCCTTTTTGTCCCAGAAATGTTACGTAAAGGAAACAATTAACCTGTATGTGTGGTCTTTATTGTGTTACCTTCTACGTGGTATGAAATTCACGTAGCTGATGTTGAAGCGGACCGCGGCTAGCAGGTATTCGTAGTGCGAATAACTAGGGTTAAGGTCATACCCTGGATGCTGCCACGACTAATTGCAAGGGGCTGGAATAAAGCTCCACACTTGCGGCTACAACGGAAAATTTAGATACAGCCAGATGAAAGGTTCAGTCAACTTACCTCAAGGTAATTTTGGGCATTAAGTAGGCCAGGTATGCAACAATCCGCACACAGTGGCGAGAACAAATTCTACACAATAACCAACTGCACGCCCATACATCTCCTGGACACTTTAGAAAACGCTCAAGCTGACTCCATTACGGCATCAAGACGGGACCAGAAAGAAAGAACAATTGCCGACTGGCACTTCACGGACTGAAGCCGAAAAAGTAGGCGTGGCTTACGCTCGCGATATACGAAATCTGAACCACAGACATCGAAATTAATAGATGCATTAACGAACCTTCACAAACATTTTATACTGTGTGAAAGTAGCTAGTGTTTGAGCTACATTAGGTCGCTGATTGACTAATCTAATTTTTACACTGGTACCCAAACAGTTTTAAACTTAAAAATGTACACTTGATTGCTGCCACACTCTTGTTATTATTTTAGACGTAGTGTGCAGGCGCCTGATATAGTTACACCTCTTAAAATAAAATTACATTTGATATTTTAAATTGATTATTTATGGAAATTGCACTATTTCACTAACGGTTCGGATTCCCAAGCAGTAAGTACTTTCTCGCTACGATTTAATACTTTCTATAATTTATCTGCTACTACCCCAATTTTATTAACTGTTATTTTCTGTGTCTTATTTTATTTTTGACATAGTTTCAGTCACTTAATAGTTTGTCAACTTGTTACCGTTTAATTCAGTAGGCAATACTGTAAATTCTTATATATCATACAACACCCTTCATTTAACTAACAAAATCTAACTTAGCTGGAAATTGTCTGTGTTTAAAAGAAAAACTAGAATAAGGCAATCTTGGCTGAGAGAAGATTCAAATATTGGACCAGTGGTTGGAATTCAATTTCACGGTACAACGAAAAAATCGGAAACGAAGTTTTAGACTGTATCTGGATAATTATGATTAAATACCACAACATTGAAAATGCTTCGAATGGCCGTTAGTGTTACCAAAATGGGTGCTACATTACACAAAACGGTAACACTCAAATACACACGCCCCCTTTGCAGCACGCCAGCTGTTAATATTCTTATTAATTTTATTCTTAATTAATTTCTGACGCGGAGTTGAGTATTGAGCATTACTTACCTATATATTAGTAGCACAAAAATATGAATTTAGCAATGTAACGCTACGTGCAACTAATCAAACCTACATCTTAATTAAGCAAGTGTCTATAAGAATATTCCGCTAGGAAGAAAAATTACCATTACCAGAACAGATACGACAAATCTTATTAAATCGGATCCGGGCGTTGCAAAAATTCAGAATTCGAAATTCAGACGAAAGGAACAAGAGCTGTTCGGCGAAGAGTTTCTTTGCCCAGCTCTAAACTTCGTAACACTGATTGACTTGAGACTCGATTTAGACCGAACCGGCTCGCCCCGGAGCTTGTTAGACAATGAAGCTAATTCAGTGACGGAGGTAATTCGGGGCTAATTTAGTGTGACTTCGATTTCTTAAGTAATCTACAACGGAAACCCTCTCCAGGGCAGTTCCAATTACTTAGTTTCTTGTCTGTGCCTGTTTCTTTACTTTTCTTAGGCTGCCCTTTGAGGTGAGCACGGCGGCGTCTGCCATTTGCTGATTTCCTAGAACGTTTAAAGTGGCTTTCACTCACTGCTTAACAATAAATTCGATGCCGATGTGTTACTAGAAATGCGTTTGTTTCGCATATCTGAAAATAAGGATTTTTTTTTAAATTCTTAGAAGAGTTTCAGCGGTTTTGGTGTAAAATTAGATGGACACGTATTATTTTATTAATAATAATAATTATTATTATTACTACTTATAAAACTCAGTTAGACAAGTTAGTGAGCAAAACAATAATTGTAGTTGTAAAAAGCGTCTGTTATGAATATCAGCAACATTGTTATAATCATGGGTTGCATTTACCAGTCTTGAAAGTACTTTGTGTTATAAAAGTGATGCTGATTGACAACCACCGAAAGATGAAAACGATCTGTAATGAGAATGATTTGATGTTTGCGTTCAATTTCTATCAAGAATTAGAGATGCTCTTGGTGTATTTTGAAAGACCTGGTGTATTGATGACGAATCGTTGTTCTAAAATTTTCCTTGTATTGCCGCAAGAGGCATTTGTTTGGAGTAGATATTATCCCTGTTGCTTTGTTGAGCTGAACGTCGACATTGTTTGCATGTGTGCTATTTATCCACTGTTGCTGATGTGAAGTTGGCCTCTACCATCAAAGATATTTATTTTTAAGCTCTATATAATCTTTTTAATAAGGCATATGCTGTATTACATGTTTTTACTACGCATATTTTTTCACCTATCACTAATTGGCTTAATTTTTATCGCTTAAAGTGTAAGAAAACTCTTTCCAATTAGCTTTTTGCAAAATTTCATCTGTGCTTAGATAGACCGCTGATCAGCAGTATTTGAATATTAACTTCGTAGTGGATTAGTGGATAATGACTATGAGAAAATTGTGAAAGAATCTTATTTGCTTGTAGCCGCTGATTGATCAAATACGGATGAGTAATTAATAAATTAATCATTGTTTCGCAACAATTTAATAGAAGCACGATAGAGAGCTCTAAACACTCAAAATAATTCTTATTCAAACACTTTCAACTGATCATCAAAGCTACTCCGAAGGGGGGAGGGGCTACCCCAAAAATATTGGAAAGGTAACGGTGCCACCAACTTAATTACCATCAATTTGCGAAACTAAGTTACAAATTTTCCAGTGATCTGATAATCACAACTTACATTCAAGGATGGTATGTCAAAAATATATGTATTAGACCCAGGTCCTTTGATAAGCTCGGACTCTGTTATACAAAAAAACATTGGTACTGAACAATTAACGTGCTATATATTTCGGATAAATTTAAGTACACATACGAAGGCAGTTGCTCGCAGCAGAAATTGAACGGTATAATAATTGCAGAAATACTCAATTGAAGTAAACCTCATATCAAACTCACGACGTGTACATGTAGCGTTCACGGCGTAATATATATATATTTCAATTGAAATAAACGTTTAACGTACGAATAAAAAATGCAAGCGTAGATCAAGGACATTTATGTAGTTGCTCTCTCAAATAGCTGCTGACTAGGATGGTCTCAGATTAGGCAAGGAGAACAGAACGCAAAAACCAACTTAAGGGCAAAAAAGAAAAAAAGCTTTGTAGCTTTCGTAGACACTTACTTCCAGTTTAAATCGGCTTAGTGGGATTAAAGCTGCATAAGGACAATTGGCCAACATGGCATGAAAGCCTGAACTTATGAACAAAACGCATCTCTGTATAAATCCACAAAATTGTGTATCCATGTCTTATTAAAAAATATAAGCAACAATAAAAATTGGGAAAATAACGGAGATAACTATTGGGGTATAAGTCCTTCCTAAACTTCTCGAAAACTTAAACGGTGACAGTGTGCGTTGAAGATAGAGCAGCAAAAATACGCTCAATTGGAAAAAGCCTATAAGTCGACAGTAAAGATTGAGAAGCAGTCCCACTCCACAGAGTGAAACGAAATAACCCTAGAAAATTTTGATTGGAAAAGGAAGTTACTAGCAAGCGTTCTAAGACTCAAAGCGAAATTGGGTCGACAAAATCCAACGCAAAACTTCTCAAGAGCTAGAACTATTACGAAATATGACGCACAGATACAATTGAAGAAACGAAATAATGAAAACAAACTTAGCAGATACTGCCACAGCTGGGGGGACCGGAAACACTACCTAAGGAGATATATTACAAAGAGCCAGGTTAACTAAATACACCACGTCATAGGCGGAATATAAACGTATCCAAGATCTAACCTAAAAAATTTAAATAAATACTAGCTTCACATAAACATAAAACGCTTTCAAAGGGTCTAACAATAACAGGAAACACCAGCCATTCGAAAAATGAGAACAGAAAATCCAACACATACATAACTGCGACTAAACTCGGAGTTAACGGTAGCAGATACAAATTCATTCTTCAAAAGGTCATGGGGTTCAGGTAGTTGTTAGAAAATCACTAAAGCTAAAATTACACGATAAAACCACAGCAAATGCTTATGTTAAAATGAACGTTGTATTTCAACATGATGATGGGTTTTCATAAGATGCCGTAAAACTTTCTTAACCTCAAAATGAAGAACGGCTTCTTCAAAATGATTGGAATTAGAAAGCAAAACTAGAAGATGGTTAATTTAAAGTGTTGACAAAATTATTTTATATTCTTTTCACAGTTGGAAGATGATACTCAATCCACAGCAACTTCTATAAGCACTAAAAGCAAATAAGCTAACATTTATTTAAAATAAGCAAAAGAGTAATATTTCTAATTCCAATATTGGATTTTATTTGAAAAAAATCCTAACTACGACCGCGTACAACGTAAAAGGGTGGTCCAGTTAGTTTAGCGAGAAGGGGGAGGTTGTAAGGTGGAAGAAGATGCTCGCTCGCGATAGTCAGAAGAAAGCTGTACCTTAGAAGAGTGCTTAGATACGACTTGTCTAGTACTTTAGTAAATAATGCCTATCGTATCTGTACAGTTCGCCTAAATGGTTCTCAACTGAGTTACATAGCCAAACAGTAGGTAATAAATGAGTCCAGCGTTCGGCAGAGAGCGCTATAGTGCCATTGGCGCTTTGGAAATGCCAAAACATGTTATTACTTTTTATCTCATAAACCTATTGCGTGTTTATTGTTTTTTAACGAGATATCTGCAATATAGACTCTACATTATATTTTCATCATAAATTCGTTTTCCGTCGACCTACCTATAAAATGTGATTTTACGGACGCATTTACGTACGAAAACTGTCACTTGTTTGGATACCATTAATTTTTCGTCCGAAAACACTTTTCGTGCGCAAATGCTTTTCTTCCGCAAATGCTTTTCGTCCGCAAACGTTTTACGGCCGCACTTTACAGCCGCAAACGCTTTTCGTCCTTAAACACTTTTCGTCCGCAAACACTTTTCGTCCGCAAACGCTTTTTATCCGCAAACGTTTTTCGTCCTCAATAACTTTTATAATTCGGAGTCCACCTTAATTTCTTTTCAAATTATAACGGTCGACGGAAAAATTTAATACGCACATCGAACGAAAACTGCTTTTTATGGCCTTGTCTGGGTTATCGCTTCGGCAAGCAATTTCAGGCATCGTCCATAAAAAGCCCGTTTTTCGCCCTAGATACAGAAATAACTATTTGCGTCTTTCTGTTTACCGACTTATTTCTTTCATAGCCAGTTAAATAATATCCCACTATCTTTATACTATTTAAATATTTCTGCTACGTCAAAGTTAAACTTAGGTAAGGCGCTCTGGTTAGTGACCGTATGTAATTTAACTTTAAAACAAGGTTTAATTATCATTTCAGTACTTTTTTTTACAATTTTGAAATACGTATTTACGGTTTCACAGCAACTCTCAAGAAATTATTATTTTTAAGAAATCCCAATTCACGGCCTCTCACAGCGTAAAAAATGATACAGTTAATTCAGCGGGAATTGGGGTGTGGGCTGGAAGAAACGCTCGCTCACGATAGTCGCGATAAGTTTTTAAGTGTCTTTTTGTGTACCATGTTTGATTTTATGTTACAAAGCATCTAATGCGTTTTGATTCTTTGGTAACTTGAAAAAGGACGCGTATGAGTAGATAGCCTAAGTAGTAGAAGCTGAATTTCAGGTTAATAATATTCTAGAAAGTGACTTTAGGACGAGAATTCAAAACTGAGAAGATTCTTATCTGTCACAATTTCAAATTTATCTCCAATATTTAGGAATCTTTACTGAAATAAAAGAAATAGGCAGTATTTGACATTGTTACAATCTAAAATGGTCCATTTGAGGCAAGCTAAATCAGCCTGTAATTTATTTGATGGATGAATTAGATGTAAGGAAGTCATTAAAGACTTTGATATTTCGGTCATCTTTACTTTTGTTGATTGACTTCTATTGGATTAATCTGGCCATTTGCTGCTGAACAATGAATTTTAGTGTTATCTATTGTTTTTGCTGGCTTTGCATATAAGGAAAGGGGGTCACATCAGAGACATTTCCCATTTCACTGCTATCAAAGCCAAATGTACAACACTAATATCTGGAAGTAAATGAAATAGTTGGAAAAAATAAGGTGTTATTTGTTTACCTGAGTGACAGTTCTGATTATCAAAATATTATGATCTAGCATTATAAATCCGCACATGCATACAGTTCTATGAAACTGCATTAATTCTCTCAAGCAAGCAAGCATATACTTAAATAAAACTTCGTTCAAAGAGCAAGAGCGGAGGCGAGATCAATGATTAAAGTTCAAAATGTTAACCTGCAAGTTACAAAACCATAAGCTTATCCATCAACTGCAACGATTATATAACATTACCTGGAGAATGTCATTCCTGAAGTGTTCCAAAAAACAGCTGATCTGAACTATCCTGTAGCATCCTGTCTAGTTACTGTTGAGCGGAGTCGTTTTTCCTGGTTTCGCTTATTAAGATGCGGTTAATACAAAGTGAGCGGCTATGGCAAAACCATTCGACCTACTCCAGAGACGATGTACCTACTAGAGTTTAAAATCTAGTGCACCGACAAGTGATTAAAGGTAGGAATTTTGACTGCCTGAATAGGGGAGCATCCGAATTGACAAGAAGCAGATTGTCGTACTCCAAATTTAGCAAGCCACATAAATAATAGTGTACTTTAGATGCCATAAGAATCTAAATAATTTGTTTAGAAAAATATGTCTAATCTAAAAGGCAACCGAGTACCTGATTGGTTTGGGCTTAAAATAGTCACTGAAGAGTTTCAATGAATGTGCTGTATTTAGCTTCATTAGATCATACGGCAAAACTTTTTATTAGCGGGTTAGCTGTTAGAATTTAGCGAGGTAGACTATTACCAACATTATCAACCAAGCCTCAGATTGGTTCCAGGCAAATAAGCTTTGTTTAAACCAAAATAAAACTACCACTTTACTATTTTCAAATAAACAAAATATCTGTGAAACCGTCAAATTTTTAGGTCTTACCTTGGATAACAAACTAACTTGGCAAGCACATGTTGACAATCTTTCAATTAAGTTATCAAGAACAATTTATGTAATTAGACAAATAAAAAATCGAGTAAACTTAGATGCTATGTCTACTATGAACTTTCCGATTTCAGATTTGTTGAAAATTAAGACCGTCTTGTTTTATTGACTTTAGTATTTTTGTTGTTACTGTATTTATCTGTAGTTGACTATTTCTGTAAATGCATTGTATTTTATATTTTTATATTTTTATATTTAAACTGGAATTGTGACATATCTAAGCACCACGGTGTATATTATGATGAATAAAAATACAATACAATACATTACAATACAATTTACCTAGCTCCTTTCATAGTAATATATAAGTGCATGTTACTCATAACAAGTGGATAATATATTGCCTAATGGAAAGCAAAAGTTGATGTGGTCTGCTGATGCTGCAACCATTTCGTTATAATTACTTTTGTTTGTGATATATGTATGTATAATCTATAACCCCACTTACCTTCTTTGGGCAGCAAACATTGTGTGATGTGTGTGTTTTGGTGATGTGTTGGCCTTGTTACTTTATCTCTTAGATCTGTGGTTCTGAGTAGAGCACAGTAAATTTGCTGACAACTGAGGATGGTCTCACCGAGCCCGATTCCAATCGTCAAGGGTACGGAAAAATTCCGACCCCCGCCGGATTCGAACCGAGGATTTACTTAATGCAAGCCTGGCGCTTACACAACTACGCCACGCGGCTTCTTATCTTGTTTGTGCTTATGATCTTTCCGTCCAAGAGCATTCGTGTTGCTGCGATCATCGCAAGCTACTATCTAATAGCATTTGTTAACTTCTATCAAACTTGCTTTTCTGGACTCATTGAATGACTTGCTGTTGTTTCGATCTACTCGTGTTTACGCATTTAGCACGCATAATATGTCGCAGTGCTATTGCATCTAGTACACTTTTCTGTTGTTCTACTTGCACAAAAGCTATAATGTAGCGTACCTGGTGTAAAGTCATTTCTATAGGGGGTGCAGCTCGAACACTGAAGGCAGTTTTTAATTGTGAACGGACAGCGTTCGCACGGTTCAAGCACTTTTGTCCGCACTTACACCGCTAACTAATCTACTTAACTTACAGAATAGGCGAGGGCCACGGTGCCTCTAGGGGAAAGGAAAGAACAGGATCAGTTAATGGCAGTAAGCCTATATCGAGCATATAACGGACGAAGGTACATTTAGTCGATGAGGCCAATTAGGCCGAGTCTAATAAATTATCCGAGTCAGTTATATGTAATATCCGCTTTATGCTTTTTAACAGTGTAATAGTACGTTTACTTAGCCCTATATCCTACTGTATTATTAATCTATATTGCCCTCGATTTGCTAGCTTAAACAGTCGTAGAGACATAAAACTCTATTAAAATTGTCAGTGCGGCTAAGGAAAGATAATATTGCTCTGGCGTTGCTCGTTGTCAGATTGAATGGCGAAATTATGCATGCAAACGCTTCCAGCAATAAAAACCCAACAGTTTACATAAAAAGATATATAATCTGTAAGAAAAGGGCAAATACAGAAAAATACATGTACATAAAACAATAAGAATAACCGGCGGCCAAACCTACAGTGGAGAGGTCAACAACACTTTGAATATCTACGGTCAAAAGCTGTTTCTACTCGCGTTACTACAATATTTATATAAAAATACTGTACGCTACATGCATGAAACCACTTTAAACAGTGCATTAATGTTCAACTGTTGACGCAACATAAAACGCCGATAGTGACAAATGCATTTAAATTTCACGCACAGATGCATTAGGCGAAGCTGCCTATTCTTTAAACGAGCTTGTTGCTGAAACACGCTGCCTTGGCACGTCCAATTCAGGCTCACACACTGCGTTAGCAGATGATACAGTACCTTTGTGTTGGCTGCGGGTAGACCCCCGCTTGTGCTCGAAAAAAAAAGGCCCCCGAGTTCCAATGATTCCTTACTTCGTATTGCAATTTTAACGAAAAACTAACATTTCATTCGGTTGCTCCCAACTGTCCTCGAGCTTGGAGCAAAGCGATGCTTCTCTGGCATTAAAACAACGGCTTCTTTCTATGGAACACGCCGCAACCCTTTAGTGATGCTAACCGGGTGGTTTGATGCCTTCGTAGTCTGTGTTTCTACACAGACACCTCTTTGTATAGGCGGCGAATAATGCAGACCAACACCTCACTATTCTGGGCACTTTGGGGATTTTATTAGCACGCGTCGAACCTTGTGTACCTGGGACGACACACGCACGGGTCGCTGGTTTGGTTGCTACTGCGCAGTTTTTTTGCCCCCGCGCATCACGGGATTTGTTCTATTTATAACTCCGGGCCTTTGATCTGCTGCATTCACACATTTCAGTCCCGCACATTCGATACACTTATAATGCGCAAAAAAACTTTTTACGTCAATAATTTGTGCTTGTCTAAAAACCTATTTAACCTCTGTCATATATACCGAGTGAGTTTTACTTATTTAGAAAATGTAGTTTTTCGAAATTGTCAGAATCCGGAAAGCGCTATTTTTCGGAAATTAAGTAAGATTTTAATGAGATTTTTTTAGAGTGTGTTATTTTAGCTTACTGAACAATCTCAAGGTTAGAAAACCCCTAATTTTTTTTACTTTAGCTAGAAATTAATTTTTCAATTTTTTAAATATTTTCAAAATTTCACATACCAAGACTTAATATTAAAGTTTACTTTTTTTATGTGAACATTTTAAAGATTTATAATTGCAAAAAATAATATAAAATGTTAATTACTTCTTTAGATTTTTTATTATTTACCGAAAAGTAGTCTATTTGCATAATTTTTACGTTTTTTATGCAAGGCGCTTTTTAGGAGAAATATTTTTCAATACTAATTAATATCTATTTAAATGGCTTCAAGAAACTCTAATCTAGCCCTGTTAATGAATTACTGTTACAAAAATATTGTAAATGTTCTTTTACAGTTGTCTAAATGAGGAATTTTTTCGAACATGTAATTGGATAAAGAAAAATCTCTCCATTTTGACAACTGTAAAAGAACATTTACAAGATATTTGTAACAGTAATTCATTAACAGGGCTAGATTGGAGTTTCTTGAAGCCATTTAAATAGATATTAATTAGAACTGAAAAATATTTTTTCCGAAAAAAAGCGCATTGCATAAAAAACGTAAAAATTATGCAAATACACTAATTTTCGGTAAATAATAAAAAATCTAAAGAAGTAATTAACATTTTATATTATTTTTTTCCAATTGTAAACCTTTAAAGTTTTCGCATAAAAAAATTTATACTTTAATATTAAGTCTTGGTATGTGAAATGTTGAAAAATATTCAAAAGATACACTCTAAAAAAATCTCATTGAAATCTTACTTAATTTCCGAAAAATAGCACTTTTCGGATTTTGACAATTTCGAAAAACTCCGGTTTCTAAGTAAGTAAAAATCACTCGGTATATATGATAGGGGCTGATTAGGTTTTTAGACAAGCACAAATTATTGACGTGAAAAGTTTTTTTTGAAAAATCAACAATAAAAATTTTACCCATATTATGCCGACTTTTTGGCGGACACTGTAGATAATATATATATAATTTATTATTAAAACATTAAGGGCCGGTTGCAGAAAGCAACGTTAAGTCTGGTGTTAGCTTACGCGACGTCAAAGTGAACAAAAACGAATCAAATCTCAAATGTTTATGGTAACTAATACATTAGTAAACAAAATTTGATGCGATTTTGTTCACTTTGACGCGACGTTAGCTCACACCAGACTTAACATTGCTTTCTGCAACCGGCCCTAAGGCCATGCATGTAATTTGATAGTATAACAACGGCTGTTAATTGAATCGTGTTAATTAAATAACGGCCGTGGCTATTAAATTGTAACGGTCTTGGTTGTTATGGGTGCTGTTTCGATCTTACAGACATTACTGATTTAGTACAATAACATGTAGGTATTGAGAAGAATATTTACGGTTCTTGTGCAAACTTTCAACAGTTCCCGCTCTATATTATATTTCGTATTTAGGTTTGCCAGCTAGTTTCTTCTTTAGTATGTGGAATGATGCATGCTTATTAGAGGGGACGGGAGTTAGTTCTTGAAGGTAAATGCAAATGAGGCTTCTAAGTTCTATTTTTCTGATCTGCGGAGAGGTAAAACTTCAAAGCGTATTTATTTTGCATTTCGCTGTGCATAAATTGTGCTACACTAAAGGTGGAAGCTTCCATTTTCTGTAAAATTTATAATTAACTAGCTGGCCCGGCAAACGTTGTTCTGCCCAAAAAGAATTTGTCTCTGAAACCCCGTTGAACCACCATAGAGTTTTAATTTTATATCATGTCCATCGGCTTGGACTTAAAAATGTATGCCATTTTCTAGCTGTAACCCGCGACTTCGTACGCGCGAGGTTCGTTATTTGTGTATTAAATAATGACTAATTATTTTCTGTCTTTCCATCCCATGCCATCCCCGTCCCTGTCTCTGTTCCGTCCCGTACCGTCCCGTCCTGTCCCGACCCTTCTTGTCTCCCCCCCTACCATCCCATCCCATCCCTTCCCGTCCCGTCCCGTCCCATCTCTTCCCGCCTCGTCCCGTTAAATTTAGTCCCGCCCGTCCCGACCCGTCCCTTCCTGTCCCTTCCCGCCTCTTCCCGTCTCGTCCAGTCCCGTCCCGTCCCTTCCCGTCCCGTCCCGTCCCCTCCGGGCAAACGTTGTTCTGTCCAAAAATAATTTGTCTCTGAAACCCCGTTTAACCACTATAAAGTTTTGATTTTATGTCATGTCCATCGTCTTGGACTTAAAAATAAATGCCGTTTTCTCAATCAACGTCCCAAAAAACCTCAATAACGACACCCATATCGATTTTTAGGCTTATTTACTCCATTTCACCCTCTAAGGGGTAGCAAACCCGACAGACGTTGTCCTGCTCGTACATTGATTTGCCTGCTATTAGCGGGTTCAGCAAACGTTTTTCCGATATTGGAATTTTCGATTTCTTTCATTTTAAAAACATGCTAATAGCTACAACTATTTTCACTATCCGTAGTGCGCTGGTCATCATTGCGGTTCGCACGTAGATGCCCGCGCAGCTGACTGTCTTCGACGACCTATGTTAACTCGTCGTGCCTTTGGCATTGTAACGGACACCAAAATGACACGGAATGGTTTTCACAATCACTTGTGCACAAACCAAATTTGAATGTCTGACTGACTGACTTATATAAAGCATTTGGAGTTACATAAATTGCTATTAGTGTCTTATCTCTTCCGCCTTCGGTTACCTGATGCGGATTATGACATTATGAGGAAACCCTTCAAACCATTAAGCACGGTGTGACTGCAAATAGAAACAACACACTTTCGATATTTTCCAACTTTCCGGCTTTTCCTTTGAATTTTCTTAATTTTTCTTTCCGTAAGAACCTTCTACACAGTATTAGAAAACTTAAAAGATGAATAAAATCGGTAAAGTCGTTCTCAAGTTATGGCGTGACCAAGGGAAATAGGGATTAATTTTTATATATATAGATTGTTAATACTATGTTACCTGTATGACATTTACAAAGGTACGCCATTATGTTAAGCCATTTCTCGTGTCAAGGTTACATATGTACGTTAATTTTCAAAATTGTAATGAGTATTATCGCAGGTTTTTCGAGCTTAAATTGGTTAGTAGTTTTTTTCGGTGACGTGAAGCTACGAAAGGGTATTTTTATGAATTCTAGCACCTAGGTTTCGAATCAATCCGGATATAACATTTGCTCGATGTTCAAAACTGTTATCATTGATGTGATGTAGCGCGCCCAACCTCGAACCGGTCTAGGACATTTGGGCGCGGCCGTCTGGGCGCGGCCGTTTGGGCGCGGGGACACTTGGGCGCGAGACACTTGGGCGCGAGACACTTGGGCGCGAGAAAGGGTCAACATTGGGATTCCGGAACACATTAAGTGTGAATAATTTCAATTTGGCATAAATAAACAAACATCTATTAAATCATTATTTATCCTGAGAAGTTAATGTAATTAATCAAACAATATTAAAAGAATAATCCAATTATTTATTGAAACCGTTATGAGATTAATTTTAAATAAGGTGGTAGTATGTACCTATATTAGATAAATTTTGAAATAAATCCGAATAAAAATAAAGAAGGTAGAAAATTAGATTAGTTTTGAAATAATTCTGAATACATAAAAAAGGCAGTACCTATGTTAGATATGAAATAACAATTCTGAATTGAAATAAAGATGGAAATCGATTATATATAGGTGTTGAAAATAATTTTAAATAAACATTCATTTATTGTGCTGGTAAATGAATAATGCTGTACTATATTTAATCGATTGATGGTTCTAATGTTTAATATGATTCTAATATGTGTTCTGTTTTGACCGAAACTAGTCGACTTCGAGTTTTGTTTATAATGATAATACTTAACAATAAACCTTAAATTTTAAAGTAATCAATTATTTTCGTTATGTTATGAACCGACTAACTGAAGATAAAAGCAGAAATAAGAATAATAATAAATAATCATATAAAAAGATTAATTTTAATAATCAAAATGTATTTTTGACATTTTTACCATTATAATAAATATTATTCTTAAAGTAAATATATACAATTTTTTAAAATATAAACAAGAAGCATCTACGCATTTATTTCATAATTGTACAAAATGCCTCTTAAAAATTCTAGAATGTCCCTATTGTTTACGCCGTCTACATGATTATATTGATTATTATAATCTTTAACCAAATTTTTTATTTTCTATCACACTGGATAAATTTTTGTTTTTTTTCAGTGGGCTCATTTCCCGCAAGTAACTGTTCATAAACAACATCTCTCCTTCGTTGAATAGTTTTCAGGCTGTCGACGAATCTCCAAATGGTTGGATGGTTCATCAATAGCTCTGTTTGTACCCAATCTCTATTCATTTATTCTTTGTTACTTATTATTTTAATGTAATAAATCTCCGCAAAAGATTTGCTAGTATTCACCGGAAAGTTAAAATTTTTAACTTGTTTTAATAATATTCTAATTTTTGACAATTAATATTTCTATACTAAATTTTTGCCGCCCGCCACCTCCTTGGACGTGCTTTAGGTAATTTTTGTTATTTAAAATTAATTTTCAGACCTATGAATAGTAAAGCTAGCTAATACTAATATACGTTAATTAATTTCCTCGCGCCCAAATGTCTCGCGCCCAACTGGCTCTGCGCCTAAGTGTCTTCGCGCCCAAACGGCCGCGCCCGAACGGCCGCGCCCAAACGGCCGCGCCCAAATGTCCGGCTCCGACCTCGAACTATAGAGAAACAAAATTCAATGTTTACAAACGATTTTGTGCTACTAACGAAGGAATTTATTCTTCTTCCACTTATGGTAGGCCACCTACATTTTTTAGTTTTTACCCAATCATTGATATTTTTTACTGTTGTCGTTAATTTTACTTTTTGAAAAACATGCCTTTTGTAGCGGGTGGGTTTACAAGCTCTTGCACAATAGAAAAAATTTACAATTCGTAATCGTAATTCCAATTTCCATTACTGTATTGCTGAAAAGGTTTCGATAAACAAATTATTTTAGTCGACATTGGACTGTTTGTAACTGCATCTGCCAAATCGGGGTTGATGGAATTCCAAATGCGATTTGGATGCTTTCAAACAATTAGTCAATGTTATTACTGGCCCCTGTAAACTTTAGAGATCGGCGATAAGTAGTTTTTCCGATGAGCGACTTTAAAATTATACAGGAAAATGCAGTTAAGATTAAAAGTACGAAGCGCTGTTTTCCAGACAAATTTTAATTTACTTGCAGAGAGACGGAGAGCGTCTAATTGCATTATGCAGGTATAGTATTTTAAACTTTTACTGATTAAGTTGACGCTTTTCTTGCGACTCAGGAACGTACTACAGATCTAATTGAAATTTGCTATATCGGTGTATTCAATATATGACTACATCGAATTTATCAACTACGTTGTATATGTTAATTATATGGAATATATCAAATCGATCAAATATATAAACTACATCAAATATATGGACTAAATCGAATATAGCGACTACATGAATACATCAACTGCATGGAATATATCGACTATATCGAACATATCGACTGCGGAATATATTAACCACTTCGAATATGGTAAATATACTGACTGCATCTGGTATATCGCTAGAGAAATCTTCCAAAAAGCTTCTAAACAGATCGAACAATTTATAAATAAAGGTATTTGTATTAGTAACGAACCACTTCCGGGATTGGATCTTGTCATTATTGAGACTGAAGAACTCCACGTTTTGCCCATTTTTGAGGGATTTTGCCCATTTTTGAGGGATTTTATTAGTAGAACTATGCAAAAGAGCACGATTACTCAACGTGAAAATCATGGCAGAGACAAAACACTATTGTTAGGGAAGGAGTAGTAGAGCACGGTAACTCAATGTCTAAACCACGGTCGAGGAAAAACTCTTCTAACGATTGATAGAAGGAAGGAGAAAATTATAGTGAACCGTTGTGGCTGTTCACTGAACAGGGGTTTAGAAGTTTAGAAGGTAAATTAAACACGATGTCATCTAAAGATGTTCGAGTCCCTTACCTCTGTAATGCTGTATATATTGGTGAAACATGACGTTCAGTAAAAATTTGTATCTCTGAATATCAGCGTTACCTCAGGTGGGTTTTCGTTTTATTATCAGCCATCGCTAAACACCAACGCTATTATCTTCAAATAATCCTCATTCACCTTTAGCAATAATATTCGCGAAACGATTCAAATTTACAACCACCCCATTAATATCAATCGTGACGGAAGCTATCCCTTTCCCTCCATGTGGAAAGCGCCAGTTTCTAAACTCCGTCTACCGCCCCCTTCACTCAACTGCGACGACCCTTGACTAGAAATGTCACTGTCCTCCTTCCTATCGTTAGAAAAGTTTCGTCTTTGGCGTGGTTCACACGTTGAGTTACCGTGATATTTTGCTTATCTGACAATAAAGCGAAAGAGGTGGAACGCCTCTACTGATTTTGTAATTTGGTACATTTTAGCGCGTTTATATTTGTTCTTTACAGCTCTGTACGCCACAGCTATAAATAATGTCATTCGCTATTTAACAGAAATTTAGATTTCCGACTTCGTAATTTGAATGTTATCTCTCAACATACTATGGAGTAAGACCGAATTCAAAATTCCAAAATTTGGACAATAAAGCTCCTAAAATAGCCCTTACGCTTTACAAAACCACACCACCACACTACGCCTTGATGGCAAACGTCGCACTCGCTCTATGTGCTGTCTACTGAATTGCCTTCTCTTTAACTTAAAGCTGAGCGAAGAAGTTCAGAAAATTGACAACCCTTGCTGTGAGCATAAAAAGACGGTTGGGACGTGTATATATGACGGGAATCCTAAGCTGTGTAACAACTAACTCGTGGCAAGGACACCACACCTTCTTGCAGCATGAAGTATCAAATAGAAGAGTCAAGTTAGATATTGTGCCGATTCATTTGTAATTTTTGTATTGCAAGGCGGTAATGGTCTCTTTACACTATTAATTCTGTAGCAGGAGTGGATGACGTTTATAGATGCAATATTGAACCAAGTGTAGGATAGATGAGGTTTGCATTTATTATATTCTCTGCTTGAAAAGCTGCTTCAAGTAATATAAAATTTTAAAAATATCAGGTATAGATACGATTGTGTTTTGTTGCATATTAAATGTATTTAGTGTAATTTGTTAGTCATTTTATGCTTTTTGTCAGGCTTGGTTGATAAGGATATGAAGGTAGACGTTGAGTCAGACTGCTTAAAACGCATTTCTGGAATTCTTTTATTGCACGCTTTGCAAGTGGATTTGGTCGTCGTATTCTTTCCCACATCTTTCGTGATCTTCTTGTACTTCTTCTTCCTTTTGGTTTCTATTTAGACACGGTTCTTCGCATTCTTGTAATTTTTGTTCTGTTAACGTGTCACGTCCGTAGGTTTATATACTCAACATTTAAACGTGAGTTACTCTAACCCGACTAAAAGTAAGAACAAGCTACGTAATCACACAATGTTATTTTTGAAAGCCCCACTGGCAGTATATTTAGTCGCAAAACTATAGCATCAATACCATACACCATACTTTAG
Source organism: Agriotes lineatus (assembly GCA_940337035.1). Lineage (NCBI taxonomy): Eukaryota > Metazoa > Arthropoda > Insecta > Coleoptera > Elateridae > Agriotes > Agriotes lineatus. The sequence continues at coordinate 25,154 of CALNHX010008338.1, read as the reverse complement.
TTAAAATCCTAGCGGCGCCGTTACTGGGTTATGGAAACACGTGCCGGTCCGTCGCACACTAAACGAACCTCTGGATGGCTTGCTGGTCGAATCGGGAGCTGTATAAGGAATTTTCACAAATAGCTAGGGTGATTCTCAAGAATGGCACTACGTCGACGACTTGCCCACGATCCCCTTTCAACTAGGCACGATTGAATCTTCGAATTTTAGCCCGCACAAGACGTTTAGAAACGACAACTTTCAACAGGAAAGCTCACGACCACTTATCTCCCTTAATAAGGTTACCACTCCTACACCGACAACAAGACCGCTCGGTCTGATAGGCGGCAACTGGTGTTCACCTCAATATCCTTCGAGTAACTGCATAAAATTAAATAAACTGACATTACTACTATGAAAACTGAACTCAACATTGCAGTACAAAGGATATCATCGGGTATTTAACAGGTCTAAAGTTGCCGAGAGCCGCTACAGCAATAATTTTGAGCCCTTAAAATGTGCTCTCATAACTGACATAGGAACTCGCCCGCATCTGCAGCCAGCTCTCTCTTCCGCATGTGTGCTACATTTATTGCCCAAGATTGCACCACATTTCGTAGGAAAACATGCTTAGAATGCACGTTGGCCTCAAAACAAGTGCAAAATGCTAAAGCCCACAACGTGATCCAAGACCAAGACCCCTATTGTTTAGCAGTCAAATCAATTCAGCACTTCTTGCTGAGAATAGCAACGTGCCTTTACAGAACCTTGCAATATTATTATCTTCTTCTTGTTGTGCCAATCCATTACTGGATGTCGGCAATCATTCTGGCAATTATGACTTTGTTATTATAGAGAAGCAAAATATATCGCTATTTATTCCGTAAATGGGCTACATTTGCAGAAAGTGGTAGAATTATAAATTATAACAAATCCTAGTTTAACATTGAATTAATATGCACTTAAACTTCTGTTCGTGATGAATTCACCAGCATACTGATTAAGCTGCCCTTGGTACGTTTGGTTTGTTCAAATGCACATCGCACTTTAGGAAGATATTCTGCCGTGTTTGACATATCGTGTCTATTTCGGCCCAGGAGCGACGCGGTTGGCTGTATTCCGTTTATGGGTTTTCCAGCTTTCGCCAGTAGTGGGTGATAGGTATGCACTGAACTTAGTTTATAATATATGTGTAATTATTATTAGCTGACATAAGGGTTTTTTTTTGCCAAAGCGACGTTATATCTCTACGCGTAAATTTCGTCGGCCAATGTTGTTTTATTTGGGTATTATAAAGTGTACACTGTTTGTTTTCTAATTAATAGCTTCTTAATATGAAGTCAGGTTTATTTAAACTACGGATCTGTGCTTCGCTTAATCGATACCGAGTACTTTAATCGATTATAGCTTTTGAATTTAAAAATAAATGTATGCTAGTTGCTTAGTTTTTAGTCAGAGTCAGCTGCAAATATAGTAATCTGAAAACATTAATATTTAGTTTTCTATAATCTATAGTCATCCAACATAACATCTAACATTTTTTCGACTGTAATTATTTACTAAGAAGCAATTTTGCACAGCATAATAAAACACAACATTGTTATTAGGAGGATTACATTTGAACAAGCTTAGCAACGTGTACATATCAAAGATTAATCATCGACATTTTAACTGGAAACTATATAAGTAGGGTAGGTATCTTAGATATTTTTTACTTTACTACTTCAATAAATATCTGCAAATTTTTAAAAAGTTTCATACGGGTACAGTAAAGGACAGATTTTATAGAAGTAGCTTAGTAATTTCAGCAATAATAAAAATGGAGTACTACGTGAAACACTATTATGTTGTAAATGGTTGCCGATATATTTTGGGGATTCGATAATAAGTCCAAAGTTGGAACATTAATTTATCCCGCAATTGTGCAATATCCAAGATAACATCACGCGTTAGCGCTCTAAACGGTACACATTTTAAAAGGGTGTAAATAATGCCTAGGTTTGCTTCCCCGGGGCTCTCTAAAACTATATCCCCCACTGGTTTTTGGAAAATGTGTAGAGCATATTTTAATCAAAGCAAATGCAATTAATTATGTTATTAACGTGCAGGCATTAAATTCTGCTCGGTCAGCGCAATGCAATCGGGTTTTGTAATTAAATAGCGTAGTGGATTAACTGGGAAAGTTTCACTTATTAAATTGTTTGTTGGAAAAAACCGGCTGAATCTGTGAGTTAACGTCCCGATGTGTGTAGGCAAATGAGTAGACATTTAAGGGTTTTGGTTAATTGCCTCCCACTATTATTGTTTCCAACCCTGTTATACAAAGCGTAATCCACAAATCTATTGTATTTCTTTTATTTAATAGTTTATCAAGAAAATGTTGATGAACAAAGTAACCTCATAACAAAATGTCGAAGATGGGTCGCAAGGAAAATATGTAGCAAGTGATCAACAGTAGCAAACAATGGTTCAGGATACGGAGTTGCTGTTATGCTATTAGCTTTTCTGCCTCTGGATGAGTTCATGATATATCTGAAAGGGTTGATTAATCACCAAATAAATAAATGCGATAAACATGCCCTATAATAGACAAGCAAAGATAGTGAAAAGCAAAGGATCAGTAAACCGAAGGAATGGGCATTTAGGGCGTTATAAGGAGAAGTGGATAATTGTTGCGAAAGACTCGCAACAAACCCAGAGTCGTCCAGTCAGCTCAACGAAAAGTGGGGGTTGTAGGTAGTAGAAAAGGCTCGCTCGCGATAGTCAAAAAAAGTACGTGTAATTTTTTAGGCGCCACCTTATGTGTCTGCTTAGATGGAGTAGGGATTTTTACTAGAAAGAATTCTCTTCGGCTACAGAAAATATGCTTAGATCTCAAATACGACTTATCGTATTTCGTAATTGTGAAGTGCTTATCTCAGTTCGCAAAATCACGTAACTGCATTTGGCTTGACAAATAAAATACACAACAGAAAATGAAGGTAACGATAATGATATGTAAACACCTGTAGCGCGGCCGTTAGCAATTAACGCTTCACTTGAACGGTGGCATCACGTTGCGCTTTACAAGGAAAGACCTTGACCATGTGTTTAGTACAACATTGATAGCATGGTGATAGCCACGTGCTAGTTAGCAGTTACAGAACTCCCAGCGCGTCCGCTTAAAGCGGTTAAATCTCAAATATCACGACAACAGACATTGCCTAACTAGCACAATGTATTTAGAACGGCAATGGACAACATTTACTTGGCGGGCTTGAATGAAAATTAGGATCGTCAACAATCGGTTAAGCGAGGAATCGATCTGATGTTCTCTAACCTAGAAAACAACGACCTCGGCGTGGATGAGGTCGTTGGAATCGGTAAGTCGCGTATTTACGTTGCTTCCACCTGTCTCGACAGAATTCTAAGTAGAAATTTGAATATATTACCACAGTATTCGGTGTTTAAGATAACTGGTGCTCCGCATGCTGAGAATTTGCCCATAAGAAAGAACAAACACACAAAGCAAATCTGCATGTCGTCTTAATAATTCAACTGGACACATTGTGTACTAACAACAATGACCTATGTTGAACCCACCAGCTACAGAGAGAATATTGAACGGGAAATGATCATAAAGGTGAAATCACGGAATTACAAGCTATTACTGATCAAATCTGTACACAATCCAACCTGTATTACCGACAATACAAGACGGAGAAGTAGAAGCCTATAATATCTACAATCCTGCAGGAGCTACTCATAAAGTACACCAATTAAACACAAATTAACGTTATGTGGCGTTTACAATATCGACATGAAGGCAAATAGCAAAATCCAAGTAGTTTTAAGCTACGGATTTTATAAATGTCGAAATTCATGCAGTTTTAGGTGGCGTGAATGCGATGTTTAATCTGCCAGAACAACTAATGAGAAATTCCTCAATAACGGTATGTCAGTGTTAAAAAGCAAATATGTACAGCTTGAGGATTCTCTAAATGCCGTAATTTACACGGTCTAGGACATTTGGGCGCGGCCGTTTGGGCGCGGCCGTCTGGGCGCGGCCGTTTGGGCGCGGGGACACTTGGGGCGCGAGACACTTGGGCGCGAGACACTTGGGCGCGAGAAAGGGTTAACATTGGGATTCAGGAACACATTAAGTGCGAATAATTTCAATTTGGCATAAATAAATCAACATTTATTAAATCATTATTTATCCTGAGAAGTTAATGTAATTAATCAAACAATATTAAAAGAATAATCCAATTATTTATTGAAACCGTTATGAGATTAATTTTAAATAATGTGGTAGTATGTACCTACCTATATTAGATAAATTTTGAAATAAATCCGAATAAAAATAAAGAAGGTAGAATATTAGATTAGTTTTGAAATAATTCTGAATACATAAAAAAGGCAGTACCGATGTTAGATATGAAATAATAATTCTGAATTGAAATAAAGATGGAAATAGATTATATATAGGTGTTGAAAATAATTTTAAATAAAAATTCATTTATTGTGCTGGTAAATGAATAATGCTGTGCTATATTTAATCGATTGATGGTTCTAATGTTTAATATGTTTCTAATATGTGTTCTGTTTTGACCGAAACTAGTCGACTTCGAGTTTTGTTTATAATGATAATACTTAACAATAAACCTTAAATTTTAAAGTAATCAATTATTTTCGTTATGTTATGAACCGACTAACTGAAGATAAAAGTAGAAATAAGAATAATAATAAATAATCATATAAAAAGATTAATTTTAATAATCAAAATTTATTTTTGACATTTTTACCATTATAATACATATTATTCTTAAAGTAAATATATACAATTTTTTAAAATATAAACAAGAAGCATCCACGCATTTATTTCATAATTGTACGAAATGCTTCTTAAAATTCTAGAATGTCCCTATTGTTTACTCCGTCTACATGATTATATTGATTATTATAATCTTTAACCAAATTTTTTATTTTCTATCAGCCTGGATAAATGTTTGTTTTTTTTCAGTGGGCTCATTTCCTGCAAGTAACTGTTCATAAGCAACATCTCTCCTTCGTTGAATAGTTTTCAGGCTGTCGACGAATCTCCAAATGGTTGGATGGTTCATCAATAGCTCTGTTTGTACCCAATCTCTATTCATTTATTCTTTGTTACTTATTATTTTAATGTAATAAATCTCCGCAAAAGATTTGCTAGTATTTACCGAAAGTTAAAATTTTTAACTTGCTTTAATAATATTCTAATTTTTGACAATTAATATTTCTATACTAAATTTTTGCCGCCCGCCACCTCCTTCGACGTGCTTTAGGTAATTTTCGTTATTTAAAATAAATTTTCAGACCTATGAATAGTAAAGCTAGCTAATACTAATATACGTTAATTAATTTCCTCGCGCCCAAATGTCTCGCGCCCAAGTGGCTCTGCGCCCAAGTGTCTTTGCGCCCAAACGGCCGCGCCCGAACGGCCGCGCCCAAACGGCCGCGCCCAAATGTCCGGCTCCGTAATTTACACATTTTGGCGACAACTTTATGTAAAATCTTCGGCTGCTCTCACATCGCGACTTTCTTCCTTTGCTGCCCGAATCGTTCGTTCTCTACTTGAAGTCCGTCTTCCAAAAAGGCCGCAAACTACGAAATAATGCGTCCACGGCAAACGCAGGAAGGGCGCTAAGCAGCATGCCACTACGGGATTCAAACTCAAGAGATCTTCTTTGCTGACCTGGCATCCAACATCTCCACTGACGGGGCGAAATCATAGGCGTACTCGCAGAAATTCCTTCCCTAGAAATTAAAATTTAAGATACCGTAACACGACTTTACTATAAATCAGAACGGCGCAGCTTGTTGAATGATGAGTAGATAGCTACAGTTCAAAGCGTCGGTGTTCGGCGGAAAGAAAAATTTTTAGAGCTGCGTCGGTTCCGAGTGTTACTCTAAACGGTAGTTGCGGAACGTTTGACGTCGGGACGACGGAAGGTTTCTAAATAGCCGACCAGAGGTAGAAATTAGGTTCCACTGCGTTGGCTTAGAAAGTCTGTAATATATGCAGACATTTTTATTGACAATTTTCACCAAAGTGCTATTACGTTGGTGTATTTTTCGATACTAAAATTACATGGCTATAGTCCACGGAACCCTCCATAATAAACAGCATTGAGCGAAAGTATTCCTAAAGGGCTCAAAAGTAAGCTAGCATTATTATTAAAGCAGGGTTGATTTTAACGAAAAAGAAAATGTATGGAATTCTTATCTTTAAGAATGTATTGCTTGCCCCTTGAGGTAACCATTCAGTACCACACCCGTTTTCTTTATTAATGCTTTATAGCACAACCCGTGGAGTATCTGCGAATTAAATCTAAAGCGTAGGTATGATTTCACTAGTAGTTTTTATCTCCCATCAAATATTATCTATCGAAGAAATAGTTTCTTGTTAGGTACAAAAATATTAAAAAACCAAGTTAAATTGTCTTGCAAATACCCATGCAGAATAAAAAACTGAACTGCTTTGTCCAAAAAAATGAGTTTCTATACATAGAAAGCATACATAAAGGACAATTCAATAAGAAAGCAAAATAGTATTGAATCTGAAATAAAAGACCTAAAATGCTCACCAATCCAATTCCGATAGAAAAATTGAAATGGCGCAAAATAGAGCAGTTCCCTGTAGAACTTCCGATCCGGCCCTTTCCACTGCCGAGTTAAATTTCACAACTTCCATATTTGAACAGTTGTGTAAACAAGGCGTCATAATCCCGACGCCTTGCCGGAGAGACAAATCATTGGCGGGACGACAATTTCTCGAAAAACGACACTTGCAAAGGGGCTGTTCAAATAGCGTCACTCGGAAGCAAGTTCCATCAACGTTAACCAGGAAGCAGTTGTCATGGTAACACTATCAGCCTTGATTGAGTTGCGGCAAGGTGATGACGCTGATGAAATAACCACATGACAGAATTCCGCGCGCTGTGCTTTGTAGGGAAAATCGCACCAAAATTACATTTCCCCCATGTAAGATTAATCAGACGACAAATTGGCAACACAAGCCAACAAGCAGTTTAAAATTACCAAACGTTTAAGCCTTGGGCGTCGCCTCTCAGAACTCTGATAAAAGGATCCAAAATAGTTGAAGACGCGCTAGCAAAATACACAAATTGCCTCTAATTGTGGCTGCTGCGCGGCTCGACGCTAACCCGAAACAAAAATACGCCCTCAAAGGCCCGTCTAAACGCGGAAATCGTTTTTGTGGTTCCCTTCTAAGTTTACAGAAAGTCGCCTGCAGGATAATCACAGCGCGCCTGCAGCATCCTCTGATCCTGCCGCCCCTCATACATGATGCATATCGCGAAAATGACCGCTACATTTTTTATAAGTAACTCAGTCAGTACACTTGGCGTAAACATTTTAAAGCAGTTTTTAGCTGACATTCTTACTCTTGCAAGCTCCAACTTGATATCTCATAAATGATTTTAAGTAAAACAGCTCATGACGTTTCTCCTGCAAGTTCAAGTTCGTTATGAAGCTCTGATTCTTGAAGCAGTACATTAACATTGTCTACATCCCATTATATTAGCATGATATATCTCCTCATATTTTTCTTGCAAGCTTGAACTCAAAATGAAGCACTGATTCAATTGCCCTTCTTATGGTATTATCCTTGCAGGGTCCATCGGGATATGAAGCTGTTGTTTTTTTAAGCAGCAGTACCATAGCGTTACGATATGTTTGCAAGCTCTATTTTGATGTGAAGCACCGATTCTTGAAGCAGTTCATTAATTGCGCTTGTTATGGTATTATCCCTGCAAACTCAACCGGGATATGAAGCTGTCATTTTGAAGCAGCAGTACGACATCATTGGTTACACCTCATGAGATAACTTGTTATGATATACTTGCAAGCTCTATTTTGATATGGTGCACTGATTCTTGAAGCTATGCATAAAATATACCAAAATTTTAATGGAAAACTCTTAACACCTTTTTCGAAATGTTTCTTGCAAGCTTCAACTAGATATGGAGTACTAATTCGTGCAGCAGTAATACTAGAAAAGTCTTGACGCTGTCAATCTTAAAGCAGTACGTAAGAATTGCCTACATGCCACTAGATAAATCATTGCTGCTTTCTTATGAGATTTCTCTTGAAAATTACAACTCTATATGAAGCGCTGATAATTGATTATTATAAATTTTACGCAGTACCTTTTTAAGATCATCGTTGCAGCTTGTGTTGCTTGATGTCTCTGCCGCGATCGCACTTGGACGTGTCGCTGCAGAAGAATCCTGACAGCTTGATACAATTAAATGTGGCAAGCATGGCCGCCGTAACTGCTGAAGGATGTGGGAGAAAATCGATAGCACGTGTCTGGTGGCTTGTACAGGAAAATCCGGTAGTGCTGATAAACGATACGAAACTCTGGTACGCATTCCTGTTTAAGTGACTTAAATTGATCGGTTCCGTAAATTAAATCTAACTAACTACACAACTTGTTTGGATTCGGCAACTGAAGGAATCCTATCCAGAAAACTATGCGAAGCCCTTTTAAAAGATCGGAAGACCGATTGTGGCGGGGAATAATCTTCGCGAGCATTAGTTGAAAATGGGTTAGGCATCTAATTAGGCGATTTCATTGGTTGAGCCCTATAGGCGAGATAACGTGACAGATTTTTACTGGAAGCAATTTGCTTCTGAACACTTGTTAGTTTTATGGCTCATATATATATCAATGTTGAAATAAATTTTACTGTCTTTTTGATGGACTACCTTAATCTTGAAGTGACTGTTACTGCTTTTTTAATTCCCTGACGTGCGTTCTGACTGATTTATGAGACAGCAGCTGCACGTTTTGGGACGTAATGCCTTGCAGCTGTAACCAACAACTGTACTTATCGAGGCAGCTGGGCTGCACACCTGTGCGCCCGTTTGTTTTTTTTTGGTAATTTATGAGACAGCGACTAGTTGAACATGTGGCGATGGAAGTTTTGGGAAATATGTGCAGCAGAAAATCTGTCTAGCATGTGAAATTGATTTAGCACTCTTGCAAGTTCCAACTAGACATGGAGTACGTATTCGTTGAGCAGTACAACGACATTGTCTACATATTATTAGATAAATAATTCATGCGCTTTCATTATTGAAGCAGTACATAAGCTTTGCCTACATGCCACTAGCTTACTCAATTATTAGACGTCTTGCTACGCTTCTTATGAGATATTTCTTCGGAGCTTCAACCCGATATGGAGCGCTGTTTTTAGAAGCACTTTATCAACGATGCCTACATGTTATTAGGTAACTCGTGATGCTTCGCAACATATTTTTCCTAGAAGATGCAACCCAATATAAAGCTTTGATTACTGAAGCTCTAAGTTTCTAAAGAGATTTTTATTGCGAGCTTCAACCTGATATGAAATTTTGCTTCTTGAAGCTGTACCGTCACATTGCGTAAATTGTAATAGATACTTTCTGACGCTTGTGTTTCGTATTTTGTTGTCAGATTCATCTCTCTATAGAGCACTGATTCTTGAATTACTCCATCAATATTATAAATAGGAAGATCTTGCCGACATGTTTATTAAGTATAATTTTTCATTTAGATATAATTAAATGATAAGTTCAGGAAACGTCTTGGGTGACCCACAATTCCTGACTGTATATTTGGTTGCATACCACGCTAAGGCTATGGAAAATTTCAGCTCACTGTGCGATTCGGACCGAGGACTTGCTTAATGCAAGCCTCATGCTCTACCAACTGCGCTATTCGGTTTCTAACTATTATTGTTTTCAAGTTGAAAAGTGTATTTAATATTAGGATGGATTGGCTTCGTCACTAGGGTTGCTAGTATTGAAAATAACTAAGATGTAGTTGACATACCTACCTTAGTAAATAATATGTTTTACGAAGGGGCTTCCTATGAGATTTTTCTTATAAGCTCTGATTCCTGCTATGAAGCTTTGGTTCGTGAAGTAATACATCAATATAGCCTGTACGTTAGTAGAAGCTAGGTCATCTCATATGTATTATCTTCTTTACGTAGTGTCAGAACAATTATGACCCTGTCGATGCTTTCATGCTGAGTTCTTGACACTGCTTAAAGTCTGTCATCACCGTTTTCTATTGCTTGCTGGTATTGTTGATACCTGTAGATGATCGCCAATTATGTCTTGTATTGGTGCGGTCAATGCTTTTGTGAACATCCCCGTGACCTCGCTCGTTCCATTATATCCTATACAATTTAATTTTTCCATGTTATTGACTTTTCTTCAGGTTACATGACCAAAATATTGTATTACTTTTTGGGCATATTGTGTATTGCCTTACGTTGCGCTTAGCACGGAAACGTTTGTTCTGAGTGCTATCCATGGTATATGTAATAAAAAGTTGTTACCGTCACTGTGACTGTAAAAGAGATAAGCAAAGGCAACCGACTTCTCAGCCGGAGCTGGTCGTGGGTAAAACAAAAGAAACTAAACTTAGCTGAAAAGAAAAATATGGGCGCCAAGTAGCTATTAACCCAGCACTTTGCTAATCAAAAAGTACACTACGGAAGGCGCTACTAACCAAACCTGAAACTTAAAGGTAACGGCAAAAGTACAAATCAGATACACAGGCAGAGATGTCAAGTCAGTTTAGTATCAGCAATTAGTAGTACATATACAAATAAAATACATGGTAAACAAATACAAAACCTCAGTAGGGAGATAATGTCACAGTAGTAAAACGTGTTGTTAAAACTCACCAGAATAGTTGCACATAATTTAAATAATAATTAAAGCATAATAGAAAAATTTACGTAATTTAATTAAATAGATTATTGTAAGTGAAATATGCATAACGAAGTTACAGATTGACTATCCAAAATGGCTAAATGCACTACTAAAAAGTTGTTGATATCACAATGATTATGACACATATATTACAGGTTAAATTTGGAATGACTAGTTGAATTCGACTATTCACCCACTATGCAAGAGCCTCCTTTCATTTAACATAAATAACGGTATCGCTCTTAAAGACCCAAGATCTTGTTTCTTATTATAATGCGCTTCGTAAACCGGAATGTGACTTGTGGTTAATTTCCATCAGATTTCAAAGTGTGGCAAGATAATATTACGCAAAATTCTTGAAAATTCGGGGGACACTCTAAAGTTGAATTCAACGGAGTTCTAGTTCACTAGCGTACCGTGAAGGCCAAGAACGGATTAGTTTTGTCTTGCAAAGGCTGTACAATTTCCGATATTACAATCACTGAGGCGGTGCGTGAAGCATTTGATCTAAAAATGGTAAAAATGAACTACCGCAACAGTTTCCTTATCACCAAGCTATGGAATAATCTAAACTGCTTTAAAAAGTTATCTAGCTTGCGTCAAATAGGTGAGTAACCACGCTTAAGGAACATAATACAAGCAATCTAACGTTTGTCGGATACAAGCTATCACAGCCACGAAAACACACTAAAACGGGTCCCAAATTTGCGACTCAGTCCGAATGGCCCAGGGCAAATATTAGTATGAGTACAACCAAGCTTCAATGTCAGTCCTTCAGGTTGCAGCAGGCGCAAAAGGAAAGCCCGATAAGCATCAAGGCAACCGGATAAATGCAAGAGGCCTAGCCAAGGATTGTGTGTTAAGGCTAATCGAACTGCGGGTGAGTGCTTCGAAGAAGGGGTTACACGAGAGCTTCCACCTTCGCTCTCTGTTGCAGCCATGAAATTTCCACACAGGCAACACTCAAGGCGGCAGATGGCGGTCAAACGTCGCCAGTTAATCAGGGACCAAAATCATTCGCACCGGAACAGAAGGGAGTCGTACCGGGACGAATTATCCGGGGGCCACGAAAGGAGCCTTAGGTCTTTTGGGTTCCGTTTTGCCAGAAAGGAGATATGTGCACTGTTCAGATAATTTTCAAAACTAAGTTTGAGCTTAGGAAATTGCAAAATAGCTCTCACGAAGACTGCATTGGCATCTACGGAAAGTCCAAGATACAGCAAGATTAATTTCCCATGCAAGATGTGACGAAACCCAATTAAGGCACTTTCAAAACGTAGTCTCACAAAGCAACTTTTTGAAGCAAGACATCATGGCAAATTGCCGAAAAGAGACAGGGAGTCAAAGTTTTGGGTCTTGAAGGAAACTCGACATATGCAACCCAAAAAGCTCTATGCGCTGAGCGAAACCTAACCTTTAGGAGTACTCATTCATTGAAACTTTGTGAAATGGCTAACCGTTAGATCAAAATGTAACTTGCAAAAGGCCTGCAAGTTTAGTTGTATTGTAGGCAAAAATTAGACTTACGAAGGTTAAGGCACAAGGTTAGCTTTATCTAAAATTATCGCAAATAATTAAATGAATGTCTATAAATGACTTTTGAACCGTAACAAAGTTCCAGCACCAAAAGTTCAAATAGATTAATTGGCCTTCTATCAGTTACCTTTATGGTTCATATTTCACAGTCTAACCTTCTATTAGTTGGGGTTTCGCCACTTCCACACCAGGTAGATACTTAGAATTTGATACAGTTATAGGATTTATCGTTATAATAAAGAAAAGAAAATAAAAACTTTACTCCTAACACCTACTAGGGGTGAAAAAGACTACGTTTCATACAGTTTATCAGTTTTGCGTCCGCTAAAATTGAGAATCACTTCTGACTCTATAAACTGTGCAAAAAGTTGTAATTTAGACACGATGGTGGTGTTATGTATGCAATAGAAGAAAAAAGGCTAAATGTGTTGGAGTAAGAGAAACTACAGATCCTTCTTCGGATGGGCGTGTTAAGCTTGCTTTTTAATAAAAGGTTTAGCCCCTCTTTTAAATTTTGAATATTTACGTTTAAACTAATCTACACCTCATTAATAAAGGAAGTTAAGTACATCTTTTCGGTTTTCGATAAACCATATTCATATTATTCACTCTTCATCTGTTTCATAAAAATGTGCAACACAATGTGCTACCTGCGTTTCGTTAGGAACTGCTTCATTAAACAATTGCTTTAGAAACTATTCGAAACACAAGTTATGTGAATGATGCCATCTGCACCTTCGTGTCGCCCTTCAGATTAAATATAAATACTATCACGCAATCGAAAGATTTAAATAATTTACAATTCCATAAAACGATAAATAAAGCTATGCTATTTTTACATACGACCATTTTGTCTTTGCAGCACAAATAAAAAAAATTAAAAATGCACTGCAAAAATATTAAAAATTACGTGTTGTATACAATATTATCGACGGGAATTGTCATCGGAAAAATATTCTGCTGATATTCTGGCAAATGTGTTAAATACTACCACATAGAAAGTGATTTATGCTATTTTAATATTACGGTAGCTTACCACCGATTGAGCTTACATCCGATTAAAAAAACCAGTGAGTAGGCTATCATCAATGAGGTGATAATTCTTATAAGTGGGAGTTCGCACTACCCAAAAAGAAAGGACTAGACATTAATTACAAAGGGAGGAGAGGGTCACCCACAATCGACGCTTGCACCTCACGTCCGCTCGGAATAAAGATAAAGCGAACCCATCCAGCGATGCACAACTTCGCGTGAACTAGAGCTCGACGCATTTCTACTCAACCCCCCTAGGAAATAGATAATGGGGAAATAGATAATGGGAGCCAAAAGGGTATAAAACGAGAAAGCCTGACTTGTTAAAGACTCTTAAGTCTGAGGGCTCCACCTATTCTAAGTACCTAAAACCCTAATAAACTATCCCGATATTCTGCTTGGAGGCAGATGCTTATCTGCTCCAGCAGTAGTTTCCCTGAAACCGTCAGAACAGTTTCTTTGGAAGCAGGTGTTCACCTGCCCCAACAATATCTATAAATTTACCCGCAGCCCAGTCGCAGCGATCATCCAACACCAGAACCGCCTGATCTATCCCTCGCCACAACCCGGCTAGTCGCCGAAACTTAGCAAAATTATTTTGAAACTAAAAGGTACACATTGCTATTTGCAGATCCTTATAGGTTTCTAATTACAAACTTGGCCCATATGATCAACCGCGCTGTAGGCGAATTTTATCAACATCACGAGGCATACCAAGTTTTGTTCTATATATGGTGGGTTGCAGATCACCCAGGACCAACTTCACGAATACATTGTTTATAAATCCTATTATATTGAATCTAGTTTAAGAGTAATTATTTAGGACAATATAAATTTTACTTCTACTGTGTTGAGTTGAGAATCGGACTCTAGACATCTGATCTATCCGGGACCGATTTAAAACAAATTGCTAAAGCACTAAAATAAAGTTTTTGTAGTATTGCATCAATAACCATTGTTTCTTTTAGTTCCTAATTATTTTATCAGTTCTGGTTCGACGTTATAAACTTCTCTCAGTAGTAGTATGTCCATGCGTCTCATCTCGTTTTCGTCTATTTTGCAGTTATCAGTTTTACTTTTTACTGCTCCAATTGATTTTTCTTAATTTCTTCCATCCTTTTTATACTACCTCAAAGCACTCTTCGGTTTGTACTACACATTTAATTTAATTCGTGACTATACTATTCCCAGCGTTTCTCTCTTGCTTACTTACTTCTTTGGCTACAATTTTTCTGCTGCTATACTTTTCTCTATCTTGTTGTGCTACAGTTTGCATATATTTTTTCCAAGTTTCTTTTCTTTCCTTTGTCCTCTCGTTACCCTCATCATTCCACAATTTCGTTGTAGCTGTACTGCCACTCTACTCCGCTTTTTCATGCTATATCTTTTAAGCTTTCCCATCTGCCTTCCAGTGCCCATTCCATGTTGTTTTCTGTTTCTAATTTGTGGAATTTCTTATTGACACTACTTTATCTTGTCTTAATTTTTTAATTTACTTTTTTCCACCTTATTCGATTCTGTTTATTTTTACATTTTGTTTTTGTTTCTATATATCGCTACTGGTATATGTTTAGGTGCTAACATGGACTCGTTTTTAGTTGTTAGTTGTTGTCGACCTTTGTTTGTATGCTATATAGTTTCTTATAATTTTTGTGCATCTTTACTTTTCTGCAAACCTATATTTATTTTCTAACTTCTGGCAGCAGAATGTGTACTCTGTTAATTGGTCATTTGCTTGTCAGAAGTACAAAATTCTAAAACCATTTCTGTTTATTGTGTCCTCTCCACGGTTACCCATAGATCTCATTCTTCTCCTTTTGTCTGTTTCTACTTTGGATTTGCATTCAAGACTGCTGTTTTTAGATTATCTTTTCCTACTTCATGTAGTAAGCTCTGTAGTTCTTGACAGAACTCTCTCTTCTTTACTTTCTTCTATAGGTGCATGTATTTGTATCGGCATTGTTGCTTCGCCTCATATTATGTAATTATTCATTCATTTATTATTTTATGAACAATTGCTTCTACCCGTTCCCTTATTGTGTATTTATTTTCTGTAAATATTAACAAATTCTTGAATTTCTCTTGAAATGATTTTGGATCAATATGAGAAATCTCAATTTTTTTGTTTTTTTCTTGCTATTCTCATTTCTATATAAGCACCTTCGTATATACCTCCAAAGGAAATTCGTTTTACATAATATGTTATTTTGCATATAAGTTTCAAATACATCACGGTTTTTATTAAAGTTGGAAATGTTTACGTCATCTACATCGATTTATTGGGTTGAAGTAGAGGTTTGCTGAGATCTGCTTCCATTTCGGGTTAAAATCCTCTCAAAACTGAGAAAAGTTCCAAGCTAAGCTTCTGTGGTTACTTCTGAAAGTTCACATTTATCCAGGTAACTTCCCACTAATTTTGAAGGCAACGCAAGTTTCTCCCTGAGCAGTTCTCAAACTTAGGCGCTCCCGAATGTCGCTCTATGCGTCCATTGCACAAAATTGCACTTTTTGGAATGTCAGCCTAAGTGCCTGCAGATTCTTCGGAAAGTACAAACTTTGTAGTCAAAATAAATAAAGGCGGCATCACTCAAAGTAATTCGGTGTTCTGGAAGTTTGCAGACATCAAAGGATTTGCATTTATACTTGGATTACCTACAGTTTTCATTTCTCCATCAAAACAATTTTAAATTTAAATAAAGAAGAGCTGAAAGTTTGCAGCGCGGACTCCCAAGCAAGCTTTGGTCGCTTTAATTCGGCGTGGCAGAGATCTGAAGAGAAGTTCGGTGAAAGGATGGTAGCAGGGAAATCTAATTACACCGCCAGCGTTTTTGAAAGGGCTGCGCAAATTAAAATAATTTTTATGGCATAAGCAGATAATGGCGCTAAATACTACGCGAATCTGGGAAGTTCCGAACGCTGTCTGAATTTTGATGTCTCTAGCAAAGGGTTTGCCGAAGGCCTGATCGATAGATTTAGAGGAATTGTGGTTACCCTGATCCTGAGGTTTCAGCCAAAGGTGAAATGAGGGTGAAGCACGTCGTGTGCAATATTCTCATGGATTATACTCTCCTAAATATATAGAACTTAATCAACGATTTACCAAACCACACTATGTTTTTTATTCGCTTCTATTTTCGATGTTAACATTATTACATTATATGCTAATAACTACGCGAAGGCTCTACATGTAAAAGGTATGGAAGTAGCATATACTTCTAGACGAACAAAATAACTTACGCTTTAAAATTACTCAATGAATGAGCATCACACAGAACTTAATTAATCAATGCGTGCTGTACTGATCAGACACAAGCAAAAACTGAATAAGTAAAATTTCACAAACAGTAAACAATTTTTATCAGCTGTAAGTTACAGTAAATTAAAATAGAGCTGTAAGTAATATCCATTAAAAACATAATTTAACGAATTATATCATCCCTATTTGGGTGAAAAGCATAGCAGCTGATTACACATATAAAGTTCCGTGCAAAATATTTGACCTGTACATACTCTTAGACCATTGCTGTCAAAGGCTGGAATCCTCTAAGACGTCTAAGCAAATAAGAGGTTGCTGGTGGACGAGTTAGATCCCATACGGCAAATGTGGCAGATTTTGTGTGGAATTGAACCGGCGAAAGGTACCGAGAACAGCTCATGAGACGTTGGTGGATCTATGAGGAATTGAAGATTATTATCCGATTAATTGCAGATCTCTCTAGTCCACTCATTAATTCAGAATAACACAGCTATCTAGAGAATTATCCTGGGGATAAGGCATAGCGATCGCTTAAAGAATGAAGAGATAAATAGGACTACAAAGGCGGATAAAGTGATAACAGTCACACGACTGGACATCTTGCTAGGCAGGAAGGTGATTGATATACAAAAACAAAAAGGCGTTGGGTAAATAACATAAGAGAAAAAGCGGGGAAAAGTGGTACAAACTAGGAAAGCAGAGCGCCACCGTAGTTGTTTTCACTGCCTCGAGGTGCACTGGTAAAAGTTCAACTCGAAACACTTCTCCTCAGAGGCGTCGGGAAATGTGAAAATTTAGTACGGTATAGGAAACTACCATAGGTTTCGTGTGTCCGTAAACAAAAAGTAATCTGATACGATTAACACATAAATTACAGGAAAGCTTTCCCAGGCTAGCTGAGGACTGACCTGTTATCAAGCTCCTAATACGAAATTTGGTAGACTGCCCGCAAACCTTCGACGTGTCAAATAGCGTTTAGCGTTCCCAGACGGGGATGGTGTCACATTCCGTGTCTTTTAGGCGGACGATTGCAAATAGCACCAATAAATATTACTTACAAACACAAACGTTTTAATTAGTGTATATCAGATAGAGCACGAATCAGATGAATTATTTGTACAATAAATTAGCGATTTGAGTTACATAGTTCAGGAAATAATATCCAATATTGAAGGCAGCCCAAAACGGAAAATTGCGGGAAAACGTAGGACGTTAAAGAGAAGCAAATCTGGATTACTGGGAGGAAACTTACCCGAATCTCCAGGCTCGAAATGATGAACCAACTGTCGCCACTGGGTATGCATAAATGTGCGATTAAGACGGGCTGAGATTATACAGATTACGAGAAAACGCTCTTAGATTCGGCGTTTATTTGGCAACTAAATTATTGGATAGTTTAAAATAATAAATATTTGTATTGAAAATTATTCGAAGACCAATACCAATCGCAACGACTATCAAAACTATATACTCAAGAAATTTTAGAAAATGTCTGAAAATTAGTAGAGTAGACATTAACAATAATCATCAAAATTCGCAAATATAATGTGGAAAAATGTTGAGCAACTCCGTGATCACAAGCTTTAAAAAGTAATATTGGATGTAGAATTTCTACCTGGCGCAAATCCTTTTCGAGCTATAATATGATTATAAAGTTTTATTGGTTTATGAAGAACAATGTCGTCCGTAGCATGTAATGATATTTTAAGTTAGACCTTGCGTTGGGCACCGTAAAGTGTAATGTCGCGTTTTCCCGTGCTTCCTGCTCCACTGTACGATTGCGGCAAAACAATATGACACCTTTGCAATCTACTGCAAATCTTTTTTCTAAAATTTATTCATGTAATTGGAGTGTCAATGCCTAATCATTATTATTAAATGTCAATGTCACTATTGTAACGCTTGATCCTGTATGAAATTTCTATTATACATAAAATGTATTTAAATTTAATACATCGCCTAATCAAGCGCAGCATCAATTCAACGCGTGAACTGGCGATAGGAAATCCTATCCGCGGTGCGCAAAGTTGCGCTGAAGGACCGATGGCGTCGTTCTCCACTCCAGTGGAAGCTAGGCCAAGTACCCCGATAATACGGCAGAAAAGGTATAAAAGAAGATTGCACTACCAGTTCCAGTAACTTGAGAATATCCCCACTTGAGCTCCAGTTTTGATCCTATTCCTTTCCTTACCTACTTGGGCTTTCCGGCCTGGCAGGTGGAACTGTCTAACGGAACAAGCCTACAACCTTACCAGTCCAAGCTTCAAGGAAGATGACAGGTTGAACTGTCAACCCAACGAAGTTTAAACTTTTCGTAGCCCACCCAGCTAACCGCTTCCAGTCCGAATAATTATTAAGCACAAATCCCAGCGCTTCGAAAGGGAAATACATCGCATAACGTCATTTTACTAATAATTGAACCTGTAGGAACGCAACCTCTATCCCGTCTACGAGCGGCTGGAATACAGTAGCCGCCTCTCAAGGAACTCACCTGAAGGGTCCGTTTTAGACGCTTGAAAACGTCTTTCTGGTGTCCTAAGTTCAAGCTCGCTGTCCAGGATTTCATTACCGGCGGGCAGCTAAACAACCGCTTCCCGGCTAAAAAATGAACGAATTCCATCTGCAGGTTTTGACAGCAACCTTCGCGGCAGGAGTTAGCCACTAACGCCGGCCCCAGGTAACCTTCAAAATCGCTAACTTCAGCAGCAAATTACAGCTTAAAATCACTGTCAATAACTACGACGTAGACGGTCAAGTTCGAAGGAACAAAAGATCTACCCAGCACGTTTCCCAACGAATCGACGTGCGCGCCGGCGGACGAGCCAAATGACTTACGCAGCTCATTTCTCGAAGAATGGACGTGCATGTCGACGGTCTGCCTATAGGAGCCCGCAACACGCGCCGGTGTAGTGGGTTGCAGCGCGATTCACGAAACCAGATACCGTTCCAGTAGAATTATTTTTAAATAATTTTTGTATATAGCTAGACAACATATTTATTTTGGTAATTATCTAGTGGTTTTACTAATCGAGTATATGTTTGAGTGAGCGCATTTCTCCGATTTTGAGCTTAACCCGAGGTATAAATTTTTACTCACAATCGGTTAATAATAGGTAGGTTTCAATGAACTTGCCATTTTACCTAGTAACAGCGTCGCAGTTTCCTTTGCTAAAGTAACTTATTAAACTGCAATGGCAATTCGTATTATTTTAAACTTACCTAATTAAATAAATAATGACAAAATTGTAAGCAAAATAGTATACATACCACGGTGAAAAGTTTCATTCCTGTCTCTTAATCTCTCTACAGGAATGAAACACTTTCCACCTCGGTATGTAATATACTATTACGCCCATAATAAAGGGGTGAAACGTCACAATATCTGTATAGAGTAAAAAAAGTAACACACAGATATGTCCTCTATTAATGCTTTTGTTAAGGCTAACGTACTTGCTGAAGCTGAAGAAGGCTGATCGGTAAGGTGAATTGCTGGACATTACGGTGTAAATAGAAATTCTGTTTGGAACGTTTGTAAAAGTTGGATAGAAGAGGAATCCTGGGTCAAAACGACGAAGGATATCCACGAATGTATTAAAAGCCCAACCATTCTCTACTGTTACTAAAGCCGTCGAAGAGGTAAACTTTCCAGGATCAAGTCGAACTGGTGGCCGACGTGTAAATGAGTTCAATACTCTCCCCTCTAATAGTCGATTCGATGACAAATATATAAACAATGCTGATAAAAGCGGTCGATTTTCTGTAAACATGTGAGGCTGGATATCAGCACGTGGAACAGGCGTTTTATGGCATATTGAGGAGAGATTTAATATCCAAATATATATTACGATTTTGAATGATATTATTCTTCCTTCAGTGTCTCAATTATTTTCAAAGTATGATTTTTTTGCTTCAACATGATAATTGTCCCGTTCATACTGCTCATATAGTAATTAATTGGCTGCAAGAAAATAATATTACTGTTGTTAACTGGTCTAGCCGCAGTCCTGACCTCAATTTCACAAAACGTATGAGCACTACTAGTTAAAAGTATTCAAAACAGAAACGTCAGACCACGGAATGCTAACCAATTACTCGAAATCATCAATAATGCATAGTAAAATATTCAGCACTAATAGGACGAGAGGTCAAAATATTGCCGACAATATTTTGATCTAGAGTCCTATTCGTCTTAACAATTTAACTTTTAAATTTAAATGGTCAATAAAGTACTCCTAACACTAAAATTATAAATTATCAAAACTAGAGGTTTTTCAATTGTAACCATAGTAACCGATCCTAGCAACAGTTTTATAAACAAAACAGTTGGTAATATTTGTTTAAATTTCTTACTGGCAATAGTTACAGAAAAAATTTTCGCTGAAATAAAGCTCCTCGAAATATTGTCACTAAAATAATCGTTTGATTGGTAGTTCATTTTTAGATTGAAAAATGCCATTGGTTGACATCGCCACCAGTCCTGATTATTTTTGCAGGAAATTATATAGTTCGATGCTATGAAGATTAATGGAAGTTAAAAATCGAAATGGTGCTATAATTGAATATTATTTATTAATGATTTATTCACTTGTCACTCATTTTAAATAAATAATTGCTTATTGCAATAGCCTGCATGCTTTCATATTATAAATAAAATTGCTACACGCAGTGGGTATATCTGCCTACTATTAAAATTCAAATACAGATTGATCCACACTAAACAAAAAAAGGTGTCCTATTTTTTTTCCGCAATTGTAGTTCGAATCTATGTTGCCCTTTGTTTGCTAGTTAACTCAGCCGTAGTACAAGGCCCGCTCTTACCTCAGTGCAGCTAAGGGTTTGTCAATATTGCTCGTGATTACCTATAATGCTGTAATTATACATGTAAACCCTGCCTGAGGTGAAAACGAAACAGTTTACATAAAAAGATATATCTGTAAAAGAAACAAACATGCATGATAATACATAAGATACCGAATGCTAAATAGCAGCCTGGAACAGTCAACGCGCTTGATGTTTAATCTGCATGCAATGTTAAAACCCCGCACACAAGTTCCCTTAATGGAGTTCTGGCTACATTAGCACGTTCTCGCTCGTTGCCGTTATTGCACAACGCGTTGCAGCAACAGTTAATTTCTTATTACGGCTTTGGGTTTTACTAAACTTCCTAGGTCGTACATTTACTCGAAAAATGTAATAACAGTAACTAATCCTGGCTTTATTTCGTAGCAAGATAGCCCGAATATCAGGGGACAAAGTCGACTGGCTTCCTTGATGCTCAAACGGCAGCCTGAATAGCAGCTTCTGGCTATCAGCTGAAGCTGAATCTCGGAGACACTCCTCCAATTTGGCACTTAGTTTGCCTAGGGTTCCTTTGGTTTCGTGTTCACGCACAGCTCGCTTGTTGGCATGCGACTGTCCCCCTCGCTTCCACTCGCGCAATATTTGCACTAAATCGTTACCTCACTCCGTCGCATGCAGTTCTAATAATAGCACACGGGATCGGTGTTCCGCTGGCTTGCACTTTACTATTCGAGTACGAGGAATATTCGTTGCAAATTTTAACTACACAATAAGTAATACCCTAATTACTAAAATGTAGAAGATACAGTTTAGTTTTATTCCTAGCAGAATAATGGTTAAATATCAAGGTGATTATTAACTGCTAGGGCGACACAAACTAGCCCGTTACAAACAACTTGTACGCTAATTTTTAAATTCCGCGGAAAACCTTTAAACTTAAAGATTGGTTCTCGAAGGAAGGGAATTTATAAACAGCTACGAAAACTATCAAGCTTTTGTATTTTTCATCCAATTAATTGTGATGCTGAATCGCTCTGAGCTTATTTTGCTAAGTTGCTGCTTCATTCATCATACGTAATTAGGTAAAGCAACTAAGTATGCTAACAAACCTAATACTTAAAGTATACAAGTACAGGATCGTATAAATCACCACAGTAAACGTTAACGTGACTGCCGACAAAATGAAAGAGGTCCCACGGCGCAAACCCTTTTTATGCGTGCCGCCCATGCTTTAGTTGCTTCAGAATTTTTACACCTTTACTTGCTTGGTTTCCCATTCTCTGTGAGTAGTTCTAAAGCTCTTGCTATATTTTATTTGACTATGGAATTATTTAATACTGAAGGCCGATATACGTATATTGCTTTAGGTTTACTAAAAACTCTATAAAATTTTTCCCTCAATCACAGTAGCTAGTTATCAAGTAGAGACCTTTGCGGGATAAAACTTTGATATATCAAAATGTGCCAAAAGCAGTTGAGTGAACTTTAATTAGTAAACTGTATGCACTGTATGAACTATAGGCAAAATTTGTAGTAGTTAAATAGCAGTTAAACCATCAAATATAGGTTCATAAATACCAGCTAATATTACAATTTTCGGATGGCTTGTTAAAGCTTTGACAGCAAGGCAAAAGCGAACAAACAAGAACATGATAACTAAAATTCACATAACGGACTGCATGCAAGCAGCCATGCGAAGCAATAATTCATAATTTCAGGATTTCCACTTTTGTTCAGATAGAGTCGATAACGACGTTATTTGCACTTCCCATCTTAACGGCTGTAACTTTGTAACTCCCAATCTAAACAACTAATTCTCATTTCCGCTTGCAGAGAATGGAATGAGATTATCGATTGTGCTCTGCATGTCTTGAATTTAGAATTCTTATAATGAGTTGTTTGCTCACCTTTAATCTTATTTCGACTCAATTTAGCATGAAAAAGGTGAATTCTTCCTGAATTTTCCCGTATTTTCGCGAAATGCTTGCTTCATAAATATTACATCTGTTGTTTGCAGGAGCTAAAATTCCTAAGACTTTTTCTTTACAATATCTCTTTGCTGACGACCATTAGCTATGACTGCGTTCTGGTCAAAAATAAGCAGTCGCCTCCATAGCATTCATGAAAATATTAAATAGAAGAAAATAAGTACCATGACAAATATAATCCGCTTTCTTTAATATGCGAAATATGAACTAGTTTTATGTTATAATTCCCATACCTTCTCTTATTTACATATTTAACAGCGTAACGTTTATTCCAGCTACATAGACTTGAGGCACGTTTTCTACTTCGTTGTGAATTTCAAACAAGATACTAGTTTTGGGTAGAACGAAAGGGCAACTGGATGTCAATGAAGAACGAAGAAAATTACGTAGAGCAACAGATAAGATGGAAAATGAAGAAAAGCTCTGAAACAGATAAATGAGCTCACATAGAACTAATCACAAACGCAATGCTTTTAAGATTTAGGGAGGCCAATGAACACTTTATCTCGAAATAAAAACTGTTACATCCGAAAACGATCAACGTCTGCGGCGACCTAACCGCGGTGCCAAGGCTGTCTTCGTGATGGTTCCAACGGGCGAAATGCGCATATGGCGCATACAAAGCAAGTCCCGTACGAAAATGCCGAGTAGTTTCAAAGCGAAAAGTCAAAAAAATCTTCTCTCCAAGTTGCGTAGTTAATAATTTTGGAGGCAAAGACGCATCGCTTTTAAATTTAAAGCTTGATAGGCCAATTAGACGGCCTAAAGTATATGTCGGTCATCGAATTCGTTGCGAGCGCTGGCAAAAGTTTACCAAACTTGTGCATTTTCTAATCTTTTAAATGCTCTTCTACATTTTGAAATAATGGAAATCAAATAAATGCTTAGTTTTTCGTAAAGAGGGTTAACACGTGCGCTGGTTCCCGGATGTGGGTGAAACACCACGAATATTTCGAAATAGTACCACTTGACAAGCATATATTTATTTAAGCAAAAATAAATAACCTACAAATACATACATATATACGTACATTGGGTAAGATATACAAATGCACATATAGAGTGCGCGACTAAATAACTTGTGCGCCAACAGTTAACTCGTCCTGGACAAGGATTGGTAAATCAGCGCTTTGAAAACGGCAGACGACTATGGTAGAGAAGAACTGCCGATGGTTGTACACCGAATGACTAGAATGGACGAATGAGATTTTGGTGTTTTTGTCTGTGTCTTTATATCGCTTCCCTAGTTGTTTCAGTGGATGGTTGTTTATTGCTTGTCGGTGGCCTTGTGGACCCTGAGTTCTCTTGAAATTTCAATTAGAAATTGTATTCCATTTGTGGTGCCGGAGATTTAGAATAGTTTTATTGACCTTCTGGTGCAACCAGTGTTCGGTCACTTTGTTCGATTTTATTACACGGCGGTCTTATTTATGGCCTTTTTCCACCTAAAACGGTTGAGCGAGTACTTGCTGTTCGGTTTCGGCTTCCCAGCAGTTCGCCTATCTTGTAATTTTTGTGAGACTTTCAGTTTTAGATTGCGTGCTTTTATACCCGAACTGCGGTTGCAGTTTGTTATTTGCGGCACTAATTATTCAGTTTACGATAGTGGTCAGTTAACTGCGCGTAGTGTAATATAAAAACTTAACTACACGCTGACTTCGGCTGCACAGATTGTCGCCCTGAAATATTCACTTTTATCATCGCCTACGCCGCTTTTGTAGGGCTTTCGTGGAGCGATTTATAGAAGCTCCACGTCGTCCTGTATCTGCTACATTATGAATAAATTTCGAATACCTTAAAATGTGACTGAT
>CALNHX010008337.1:0-61899 GCA_940337035.1 Agriotes lineatus | reverse complement strand
GATGTTATTACTACATAGTACTGCTACACCAACAAAATCGAAAACTAATAGATAGGGTTTTCAAATAAGCGGTTTTATTTTAAATTTTACCCCATCTTTAGCTGTTAAACTTAGAGCTGTGATTTATGGACAGGCGGCAAGTAAAACCTAAGCGATTACGAAAATGGAAAGATATACGCATAGAAAAAGTAAACATAATTAGAAATACTGTGAACGTGTGAACATTTTGCTGAAACATGTCATTTCGCTAAAGGGAGATACGAATAATTAATTATTGACCATCTTGATCGTGCGCTTCTTCGAAATACAATATTTACGGCGATTTGTTCTATAGTTGTCATTTATACTGTTTATACATTTTTTCCGATAAGAATGTTAGCGCTATTTGGACACGTTCGTTGATTTGAGACTACTCTACCGTGTGACGTCACTCGATAAGGACTTTCCCCAGTGGCGGTGCAAGAGCACCTTGGGCCCCTAAGCAAATATAAAAATGGCCCCCCTTGCAAAAAGATTTATAGAATTAATGAATTGTATATTTATAATTATAGTATACAAAGTAAACGTTTAACAAAAAATAAAATAACATCCTGTTTTAACCAACAGAAATAGTGTAGTAAATGCCTAACATTTAACACATTTTATAGCTAACATATCTAACAAAATATCAATTAAAAATATAGAACTAAATAAAATCTTCAAGTTGATAATAAGCACAAATACAAAGAATCTGATGGATAAATATCTACCTAGGTGACACTAGTAAAATAAAATAATATTCAGGTAAAATCCCAAGAACTCACGTCAAAATAGCTAATAAATACTTAGTATTTATTTGTATCATTAATATCTGTAAAACGCCGTAAAAATAAATAGATCAGAAATAAAAAATGTATCTTTCTGGCCTTATTGACAGCAAATTGTTCCACATGATTTTTATGTCCATCCTAGAGGATGCTTTTTGCTCAATTGACAAAACCGAAAGGTTATGTAACCTACTTTGGCTCGTAGAATTTCTTTAATAATGTTTTATTATTTTCAACTTGATAAATAATCTTTCTATTGTGGCTAACATTACAGGTACAGTCAAGAATAAAACCAATCCAGTAATAATCTCGCCAAAATCGCTTTCGAGAACATTATGTTTCTGTAGGAATAAACATGTCAAATATGGAACACTCATACTATCATATAAATCCTCTTTCAGTAAGGAAATAGGTAGTGTTCACAAACTGAATGGCGAGATTATTATTAAGGACATCAGAATACTTTTTCCGAAGCAAATCACATCGGACCTGTTCAGCTTCTTGCATTATAAAAGGTTTTTCGGTTCTAAAAATTCAAAAATGTTTGTTAGTTTTTCAAAGCTCTCAAATCGAGTCTGATCACTGATGACTGCTAACTGAGAGTGGGGACTGGGGTTGCAGTGCTATCAATCTATACCTCAATGAAGTAGAAGATATCGAGCTACTTAATAAGCGAATACAGAGCTTTCCGGGCCCCCCAAAGGGCCCTCTAAGGGCCCGGGCCCCTAAGCAACGCTTATTCCCGCTTATGCATATCACCGCCACTGACTTTCCCGTAACATTACTAGTTTACAGCCCAAGCTGGAGTCTGCTCTTGTATTACCGTGTGTTTCTTATAATGTATCAATTTAGTTGTAAATATAATATGCAGTCACGTTTACACAAGGTATGTTTACCGATCATATAAAGGTTGTAACATTTCACCCCTCCGAATTTAATTTTAGTCCTGGTAATTAATTCTGGTCATGTAAGACCATTAATTTCGGAAAGGCTTGAACGTTTATTAATTTTTCTACCTCGAGTAACTCAGTCAAAGAAAATGTTCATTACTTCTCAAATGTATATTGTCAGGAAACACAATATATTTACCAAAGATATATTATTTTTAACTATATGTACACAAGTACATGGTCACAGGTCGTTCAGTGAAAACTCGCATCTCTGAGCACCAGCGCTGTCTCACGTCAGGTCTCGTTTCATCATCGGCCATCTCCGAACACCAACGCGATACTGGTCATAAGATCCTTTTTGATGAAACTTCCATCATCTGCAAATCCCCATTCTTCTTTAGCAGAAAGATTCGCGAAGCCATTGATATTTGCAAACACCCTAATAATCTCGATCGGGACGAAGGCTTTCCCCTCCCTTCTATGTGGAAAGTGCTAATTCCTAAGCCCTCCGCCACTGAACCGCGACGGAATTTGCTGAATCGCGACGGCACTTGCCTATAAATTCTCGCCTTTCTTCTTCCGATAG
This sequence comes from Agriotes lineatus, assembly GCA_940337035.1. Lineage (NCBI taxonomy): Eukaryota > Metazoa > Arthropoda > Insecta > Coleoptera > Elateridae > Agriotes > Agriotes lineatus. Next base: position 59,617 of record CALNHX010008337.1, on the reverse strand, counting down.
TCAGTCGAGTTTCGCCTCTGACGTGGTTCACACGTTGAGTTACCGTGCTCTTCTGTCCCTTCCCTTGAAAAGAGTTTCGCCTCTGGCGTGGTTAGCACGTTGAGTTACCGTGCTCTTTTGCCTTTTTTCCTCCTGATGAAGCCCCTTACGAAAGTGGGCGAAACGTTGAGTTCTTCGATCTCAATCATGACACGGTCCAATCCCGGAAGTCGTTTGTTACTTAATGACAATGGCCGTGAAAGCCTCAAAAATCATCTATAATAATAATAATAATATTTATTTATTTTGTATTTACAAAATTTGATCAACAAATAAGTACAATAACTAAATAAACAAATGAACAATTTCCCTCACTTAAGTTCCATAAAGAAACTTGTACGTGAGATTTAAAAACTATATATATACAACACTCCCGAGCACCCAAAATATATACATGCACCTATATATATATGCTAAGGCCGATGAGCAAAACCGGAAAGCTAAACAGAGTGCGACTTTAATCAAATATTTTATGTAATTCTTGTCTTGGATAGTTTAATAGCCATAGTTTAATTTTATATATATACTTTTTATATGTCGTTTCATTTCTTACCATGTTCTTTCTTGACAGATGGAATATTGAGAATTTTATTGGTTTTATTTCTGGTAACATATATGGTTTCCTCAATTTGACTATTAGCCAAGTTTGGTTTGAAAAATAATTTTTGTAAAACTATTTTAGAAAATAACTGTCTAATATCCATTACTTCTGCTTGCGTGAAGAGTTCATCTGAATTAACTCTCCATTCTTTTCGCAGTATTATTTTTAAAATAAGTTTTTGTGCAACTTCTAAATTATAAAGTGTGGACTTATATACACCCCCCCCAACCTATAATACCATACGTTAGATGCGTTTCAATTAAAGCTTTATAAATTCTTTTAAGTATAACAACTGGCAGAAATTCTCTTAACTGTTTAAAAACATAACAAAAACCACGTATTTTTTTAACTAGTAATGATATATGTGCATCCCACTTTAAATTAGAATCAATAGTGATTCCTAAATATTTAATTTCTTCTGATCTTGCTATATAAACTGAGCAGTTACATTGTTTAAGATCACAGTCTAGGTTATGTATAACAATATTATTGTATTTTGGAAGCGAGTTTTTGTATGATGCAAAAGCAATAAATTTGCTTTTTTTGATATTTATTGTTAATAAATTACTATCCAACCATAATTTAATGTATTTTAAGTCCTCGGCTACTTTATTTTCTAGGCTAGCCCAGTCTTCAGCATCATAAACAATCACCGTATCGTCTGCGTATGATATAATTTGCCCTCTTCTATTGCCCATAAGTAGATTATTTATATATATTAAAAATAAAATTGGCCCGAGTATGGTGCCTTGTGGCACACCATTTTTAATGTTTAATGGATCACTTAGTGTGTTACCAATTTGGACGTGTTGATTTCTATTGGTTAAATAATCCTCTAAAAGTTTATTTGCATTTCCTCTGATCCCCACCGAATCTAATTTTTCCAACAATTTTGAATGACTTACTGTGTCGAACGCTTTAGCTAAATCCAAAAAAACCGCTATGGTTGGTTTACTGTCATCAATATTGGTATAAATTAGGTGAGTTAATTTAGCTATCGCATCTTGTGTACTTAGTTTGGGTCTAAAACCGAACTGATTATCTGACAGTAAATGATTTTGTACAATAAAATTTTCTAATCTAGATTTTAGGACATTTTCAAATATTTTTGCTAAATTTTATATCAAAGATATCGGACGGTAATTTTCCAAAAGCTGCTGATCGCCTCCTTTATGAAGAGGTTTAACTACTGCAGTCTTAAAGTGATCTGGACATACAGATGATTCAAAAGAAATATTTATGATTTTCATAATAGGTAATGAGATATATTCAGAAATTTCTTTTAATATAGTTGCAGTGATACCGTCTAGACCCGGAGATTTATTACTTTTCAATTGATAAATATATTTTTTAATTTCCATAACATCAACAGGGCCAAGAAAAATAGTTTTATTGCATTTTATAAGTGCCTGATTATCCACTTCCACATTGGGTATGATTTTTTTGGCCATATTATCTGCAACGTTAATATAATATTTATTAAATTCATTAGCTAGTTGTTTGGCATCGTTAATTACTTTTTGATCAATCTTAATACTTTTTATGTTAGTAGTCTTGCGTTCTTGATTAAGAGAATTTTTAACAGTTTGCCACATTGATTTAGTATCCCCTGGGTTTTTATTAAATTGATTTTTATAATAACTACTTTTTGCCTTAGATATTAGACCGTTAATTCTATTTCTGTAAAATTTATATTGCCGTAGCGCTTCTTCATCTTGAAATTTTTTATATTTATGAAAGAACTGATCCCGAATTGTTATAGACTTCACTAGGCCATTAGTTATCCAAGGTTTTGTATGAACTTCAATTTTTCTCTGCTTGACTTCCACAGTACTTAATTTTATGTAATTTGTAAGTTTGTTTACAAAATCATTTGTTATTTTATTTAAATCCCCCTGCTTGAATGTTTCACTCCAACTCTCATTAATTAAATATTCTTTAAGTTTTGTAAAATTTACTATCTTCTTAGATTTGTTTTTAGAAGTATGGCATACAACTTTTAAAGAATTGATACACAATAATATCGGAAAATGATCAGTAATTTTAGATTCCAGAATGATTGAGATTAATGCATTGAAATCAGACTTAGTTTTTATAAATATGTGGTCAATACAAGATTTTGCTGTATTTTCAATTCTGGTGTAATCGTTTATGCATGATACAAATCCACATTCATACAAAGAATTCAGATAAGAGTTTGCCATTAGTGTATCGCGTAATATGTCTATATTAATATCTCCGATTATAATTTCCTCTTGATTAACACACATTTCATGCAGGTACGATTTAAAATTTTCTAAAAAACTATCTATATTCGTAGACGGTGGTCTGTACACAACTGTTAGACAAATGTTTCGATTTTCGAATTTCAAGTGTAAACGCAAACATTTTATTACTCCAATACAAACTACTGAATGATGAAAATTTATTGAGTTTTTTATAAATACAATTACACCATCATTCTGATTAATTTCACCGTTATTATAAACAACAGTGTATCCACGAAGTATGAAATTTTCACAGTTGTATACCCTCCACGTCTCTGATAGTGCAATAATATCTAATGAAAAAGAAAATTGGTTTAACCACACTTGCAATTGATCGAAATTTTTATTAAGGCTACGAATATTTGTATGACAAATTTTTAAACCTGAATTGTTATCTAACTTAATATTACAACTGTTAGCATTTTCCAAGCGTATCGAACTGATTTCCTGGACACTTATATCTTGCAAGTTCTTAGCCATATCAATAGACAAAGGTTTGAACTATGTATTACTTAAAAACTTTTTACACCGTGATGTCTGACATACCTGTTACTCGTATCACAGACGATGTATTATCTTTGCGCACAAACAACTTGCCATTTTTAAACCACACGAATTTGAACAGTTTAATATCACCCACCTTTTTATTTTTTGCTTCGTAAAATAAATTTCTGTAATACGTAGTCATGTGTTCGTTAACATAGATTGGCTGGGGTACGATGTCATTATATAACATAGATGTATTTGGTTTCCTGCTCTTAGCCTTACTCAAAAAGTCGTCACGAGTTATTCTATTGGAGAACTGCGCTACTATTGGTTTTTTGGAGGGATTAGAGGATTTTACCCGGTGTGCAGCTTGCAGATCATGTTTTTGAATTTCCGAGCCGATGCTTTTTCCCAATGTAACTATTATCTCCTGTATGTTTTCACCTGCAACTTCTGGGATCCCATCTATTTGCACATTGTGATTTCTTGCGTATTGCCTATCCTCTTCTAATTTTACAGTAGTTTCCATAATTTCTTTTTCCAGTTTATTATATTTTACTTCTAAGTTCTCATATTTTTTCCCCAGTTCTTTATTTTCCGCTTGTATATCTTTCAAATTCTTTGTAAACTCATCTAACTTTGCCGAGTAGAAATCAATTGCATTTTGGAAATCATTGATTTTGTTTATTAATTCTTGATTTTCCTGCTTAACAACATTTTTAACAATTTCTGCGATTGCAGCGAGTAGCTTCGGGTTGATATCTTTTTCTTCGTCCTTTTCTTCGATGTCAGTTTGTTGGCTTTTTCCTTCCCCATCTGGTCGCTTACAGATACCGCATTTCCAAGCATTTTTCCCTTCTTCAGAAAGTTTACGCCAAGAGGTTTCTCTAATATTGGCACACACGTAGTGCATTATCCTCTTGCAACTCTTGCATGTTACAAAATCGTTTTCTGGCGGCAAATCTTCTTTACAGCTACTACACTTTTTCATTTTTATATCACTATAAAACATATATAAATAATCGTATGCGTTAGCAATCACACTCCGCACTCGTACCACGCGTCTTACTCGTTCGAGCGCTCGGAATGGAAATATGTACACAATACTTGATAATTCTAAGTAAACTGAACTGTATACTAAAAAGAATACAACAAATTCTTCTGGGGTCGTAGTTCTTCTATTTTCTATTGAACTGTAACCCACACAGCAGTATTTGGCCTGGGGTGTAGTATGTATTTCGGTCATGTATATCGGATGTCCAAATCGCGCTTTGCTGATAGCTGCGGTTTTGTTTACAATTGCTGTGCTGTAAACATACGCATAAATGACCAAGATGGGATGTATTGGCGCTTCAGGGTGGCCGGGCGCCGTTCCCGGAGAAGCTGCGACATGAATTTCTCCAAGTGAAATTGACCTATTTTAACGGGAAAATGCAATTGACAGCTCTGGTCTTTGCGTGCAGCAAGTACCTCCCGGTTCGAGCTCAAGTAGCTTATTTTGCTTTGGGTGCTGCAGTTATTTTGTTCAAGCCGCCTTCAGGCAGATCGTACAAAATGGTTCCTACAGGTATGGTTATGAATAAATTATAATATTCTCGTCGTGAACGCTAGTCACATGCTAAGGTACAGGTTGGTATGGGAAAATGCCTTACGAGACCGAGATTGTGAGTCACATGCTAAGGCACAGGTCGGAAGTTGTAAATAATTTAGCAGACCAAGATCGCGAGTTACATGCTAAGGCAGGGAAGAGATGGAGGAAGGTAAGTCCAGAAACTCAAGTCGGAAAGCTGGTCGGAACCGGTGGAATCAAGTGTCTTTAAATTGTAAAGAAACCTTCTTATATACTCTCCGGGCGGCTTTATCGGTACAGCGGCTCTGGGTAACATTGGAGTTAGAAACGACGCCTTCGTTTATTCAGCTCGACTTCGCGCATAGCGAGTGCCTTCGCGTTATCGTAAAACTGAACGCCGGATAGATGCAACGCTTGATTACGCGATTTACAAATTTAATACATTTATAAAGTAATGCAAATAAGACTCTAAATTTTCACGATGCATCGAAGCGACTTCTTATAAGTTGGAAGCGTCGCAAACAACTTCAGGTTTTGTAAATTACTTAGTGGCGCCTAACAAACAAGAATAATTATTTTCTCCGTCTCTACTTGATACACTTTTATGCGAATTTTCCACTGCAGCAAGCTGGGTAAATTTTTTAGTCCGTTATATGAGCTATTATGTGTAACATGCTGGTACTAGAAAATTTTCTGGAAGTGAAGGCAGATTCTTACATGAGAACTTGGTTGGCTCTCTCATCAAAATTTCCAAGATTAGTAATTTCATCTCATGTAAAACAGACCCTATCTGTCGCCTTAGTGGTTTGATATCACCCTTGGAAGCTTTCAACTAGTTTTAGAATTACTGTCTAGACTCTTGGGCAATGATATAAATGAGAGTAGGAAGTAAGTTTTTCGCATTTAAACAATACTAGGCAGTAAACGCAAATAAAACCATATCGATATGTTCCTCTAGTGGTTGCTAAACCTGATTACTACCTAATTGTCTCGTTGTATAATGCTGGCTTAGAGTAAATCACGAATTACGTATAGGTATGCGAGTTTTTTTACAGCCAACGATGTTTGTTATAACCTTTTAGCCATGTCTTACTGTCCACCCAGTTTTCGTCTGTGAGTCGTTTTTCTGTCGCATTGCTCCTTCTACACAGCTATCAATCGATAACTTCCCTTGTTTCTTCTACGTGGTGGTATCTACTCCTTTAATTTTCTGGGCTATACTTCATCCTGCATCTGCCGAAAGTATCCGTACCACATGTGTCACTTTTATTTTTATTGTATCTATGTCTTCATCTACATCCTCGTAGCGATAGCTTGCTAACGGGCTGACTAACTGCTGAAACATTTTCTGTAATACTGTGTGTTGAATATCGTATCAAGCTACATCCAATTTATTTTCATTGTGAAGCAAGAGTGTAGTCACGTTTGCAGATTTCCGATTGCCGAAGCAGATAAAGGTAGACCAAGTGAATTTAATAAACAAGACATATTTTCACGATGCCTCGCGGGCCGACTTCTTCCGACTGTACCGCTTGCATCTGCATAAATTTATAAAACGAACATTAAAAATGTATTAAAGTTATGCATCGCCCATCCAAGCGTCATCTCGCGCGACATCTTGCCGACTATCAAACAACTACGAAGAGTCAACCCTTGCGCTGCCTCCCACCTAAGGATGTCTGAAGTAGCTGCTTTGATAACACGACGAGAGGAAACATATAAAAGAAGCTCCGAGCCCATCTCTCTCTTCACTTGCGAATATCTAGACTTGAGATTACCTGTCCGGTCCAGTCCTGATCCTGCCCAGTCCTCTCTCGAAGCTTGAGTACACGGACTTACCTTTAACCCAAACTCCTCTCCTGAAGCTAAATTGAGGTGGCGACTATTAAGTAGTGCCCGACTTCTGGCTTGCTAATCTGAAGGCCTCACCCGAAGCTAGATTAACGCGGCGACTATTAGCAGTGCCCAACTCCTGGTTTGTTAACCGGAATACCTCTCGATAAGCTAAATTGAGGCGGCGACTATTAAGTAGTGCCCGACTCGTGGCTTGCTCTCCGAACAGGTAAAAAGGACCCCCATTACAATCAGCCCCATAATGGTCTCAAAACTATTGAATCACAGAATTCCTAAGAATCCAAAATACACTACAACAAAAACTGGGAGTTAGAGGTTAGTCCGCCGGGCCATTAGAACTATCAATTCGGTCAGCTGCCGCTAAATCGGTGCGTTCCACCAACTGTCCTAGAAACTTGTTCAATAACCTGTCGAGCACGTCTGCCGTACACCAGCGTCAGGAAGGTTGCAGGCGAAATTGTTATTTCCATTAAACAACATATATCTTTGTAATTATCTGGTGTTTTCCTGAGTATATATGTGTTTGAGTTTGTGCGAACCCTGTCTCCGATTGAGCTAACCCGTGGTAGAAATTAAAAACGCCCTTTGCAGGGACCTAGAAAATTCCATAACGTTACAAAAATAAACAACTCATTGACGACTAAGAAACAATAACAAACACCGTTTACGCCCTTAGCAATCTGTGTTCCTAGACTACATGTCGTTTTTGTGAGGTTATGATAATTTCATTTGCATACATTTATTACGACTAGAGAATTTATAAATTAGATCAAGTTGTTTTTAGGGATATGGGCTTTCAGCGCCTATTAAGTATATAAGGACTGGGTTAGAGGAATTCATCAATTACCATCCGTATGGAACCACATACATGACGTTCACTATAAGGAATCGTTAAAATAGATAAAATAAAATTTTAATCAAATTATTGACGTCTTCATTGGTTCCAAATAATACGTATCCATATATATAATAGACTTGTCCGTCCGGGACGCTGTTTCAGCAGCCAAACCGTAAGAGATAGAGAAAAAAGTGATTAAAGTTATATGTTTGGAATGGTCATGTCAGGTAAGGAACCGAATTTCAGTCTCTAACACTAATTATTATCAATTATCCTAATCCTAACTTTTTAGGTTAGATTCTAGGCAAATTTTATCAAGGCGAATGCGACTGGTAGTTTGCTACCAACAATGACGTCATATACGTACGTGTGGTGAATACGCGTTCTATTTGCAAAACGGTCTTTTTTGTTTTATTAAATGAGACATTTGTCTCACTGGATTGCTAGTTCATTATAAATAACATAACTAATATTTGTACACGCGTCCAACGTTAAGGTGAAACGTCTGGAAAATGTACTAGTAAATTACGGCCTTTCTTTGCTGGTACCAGACAGTTCGCAATAAATATCTAGTTGCACGAAAACATGGATGAAATCGTTAGTAAGTTGGACAAAATATTTTTATAAATTTGATAAAGTGGAAAGCTTTTACCAAATGACAGTGAGCAACATACATTAATCCATACGCCCACATCTTTCTTAAATTCCAGACGTTGCATTAGCTCAACGACAATATAAATGTAAAAACCGGCCAAAATGATTAACGACTGTTCAAATGAGCGACAGTTTACTAGATTTCACTACTGCGATGCTTCTGATTTCTATATAATAAAAGATCATACACGAATGCTGCAAAGCACATCAGTAATATTGTTTGAATTAGTACACGGAAACCGTTATGTTAATGCGAGTGGCCCGATAAGCGAATAACTGCCATTTTATTCAAATTCGGTAAGATGTGCAGTAAAACAAGAGTAAAAGAGCACAGCGTATTTTGGTTTTTTGTTCTATTTATTGTAAGCCATCAATCATTGCTGAGCGGTTTTTCTTAAACGCCTTCCTTATTGAACCTTTTTGCTGCTAACAAATTGGCGCTCTTTATCCTTCTCCGTTTTCTACTTGTGTTTCAGCGTTTTGCTCAACGATCTGCCTTATAAATAGGATATGTCCTGCATTTTACTGCTGATACTTATTAACGTTTGGGGAACAACTAATTGGGAAGTAAAAAAATGCCCCTTAAAATTCTGAAGAAAGACGTCTCTCATCTAAATGGGTCCGGAAAAGTGTTTCTTTTTAATAGAACGAAACAGCATTTTAAAAAACCTGTATTCCTGTTTAGAATGCAATTGCTTTAGAACTTGCCTTTAGTGCTCTTTACTTCTTTAACAAAGATGCTTCAGATATAAATAGAAATGTTTGTATCATATATCATTGTGGTTCTGTACTGCTGATGTCGATATACTCTTTATGCAACCTTTATGAGGATAAATAAAAACTATAGGGAAGGTGTGTCGGTATTTTCCGGTTGAAGTAGTGGTTACAGTTTAAAAAACGAATTAAGGTGCAATAGCAGGAAATGGAAGTGAGCTGATAGCATTCCCACGCACATTAGGCTAGGGCTGAACCTCCTGGCTACTTGACAAATCCGGGATAAATTGTCAGGCACCAGCTGCTGTTTAAGCCTAAACATGTTGTGGGAAGCTTTCCAAATAGAAAAATCTATTCTGTCGGTTATGAAAAACCTAACGGAGTCAAGAATGGAAGTACAACGCATCAAAATAAAGAAGTACTGTAATGATCGACATACGCTTACATTTATGAGATGGTCCGCAGCCAGTTCGAGTTACAGGAAATACAAAGAACTATATACGGCGTGACGTCACGTAGCGACGTGGTGAAATATACCATTGTACATTTTGGCGACATCAAGCAGGCCTAAGAGGCTATCATCTAAGAGTCATCTAAAGGCAGTTGCGGCGAAGGGAAAGCAAATCGACCATAATATACGTGGCGATTCCTAAGAGACGTGTTTTACCCAGCGTGGCGTCAGTGTAGGCAGAGAGGTGCAAGATGCGACACGCAATATAACTCCTAAGCACACAGCGCATCGTGGCCGTGAAAGCGTGTAGAACTGCCCGTCGTTGATTTTCTTCTGCAAGAGATTTACAACTGCGGGGTAGGTGCATATAGTAGAGACGTTGTGGAGAAGCTAGCTTTGGTGCATATGGTAGATGTTGGGTGGGGTTTACGTTCCTCGTTGGCGCTGCTAGATAGACGGTTCGCGTAAGGAGGACGGCAGAGTTGGAGCCGAGTTTGTCACCTTCAATCAGGAGCGAGATCTGCGAAGTGCAGGCTCCAGGTTGGATAACTAAAGCTCTATATTTCAGTGCGAGCTGCTAACTATTCGGCTAGCACTCACACATCTCACGAGAAGAGCTCGAGCTCGAGATTGTAATGGTGTTAGATAATACACTGATGCACTACGTACCAAGCAAGGATGGAACAGACGCTCTTCACGGATAAGTTAGGTTCCACGAAGAAGGCTACAGTGGGCGAGAGGAGAGGCCCTGAATCTCAAAACTATGAATACATTTGTCTTTGTCGATACTCGTGTACCTGCGTCTGCGTCACATTTTCAAATTGTGCCCCAAGTACGACCAAAATTTTAGGGTTTAACGATTTCATTACCAAGAAACTTAATTATCACTGTTTGTGCGACAGAAGCGTGAATTTGTTGCTCTGCTATTGTAACAGCAACAAAAGAGAAATAAAAAACGTGAAGAATATTTGACAGACATCTATTACGTAGTCCAAAGAAATACTAGAGATACAAACTATATTTATTACTTATAATTAATAATAATAATAATAATACTTTTATTAACCATTTCCATATAACCAACAATTAATTACAATATAATAATAAAATAACCATAATTACAATAATATAAGGAAAATAAATCATTAATCATTAATATAAATTTTGTAATGTTTAATAGGTCTCCAGTCAGCTTGTAAGTATTGAATACTTACAGCTGGTCTTCCTTGGAAACCCATTAAAAAAATAAAAGAAAGAAAACAACAAATAGGAAATAATAGAAAAGAAAACACGCAGGTACTGTGCTGATGCCGACGTCGTATTAACACAATAAATTTATAAATTCATTATCCAAAATAAGGAGATCATAATAAATAATAATACATTTAGTTTATTATCGAGATGACTGACGATTAGAAATAAATTTACGGATGTGATAACTGCGACTTTAGAGGAAAATAGAAAATCTTATTCTCTCATCAAACAAAAAATACGTAAAGGGGAGATATGTCTTTGTCAAGTATATATTAATACATAAAGTATCAGAACAATATTAAGCATTCGATAATCGCTGGGTTTTATATAATTTTGTTCTTTAACATTTCTTGTGGGCTATAAAGCCGCATAAATCTTATTCCATTTAGATATTGCGATATTTTTTACAAACTACCAGTTTCATTTAGATTTTATCATTTTTCAGCTAAATCGGGATAATTCGCAGCTTAATCCTTTAGTTATCCCTCCATAATCGGTTTAACTTCCGCAGTTATAGAAACGTTATATTCGAGCTCAGTTCGCAGACACTCAGGAAAATAACATTTAGCTCTCGTAGCGACAACCGGCCCTGACGTCATCTTTTCGTTAAATATTAACCTTTCCCGATTTCCTTTTCGGGAGTTTATTTACGGTTCCGCGCTATCATTTATTATCGGGCTGTTTGCTTTTATTCCATGGGAGTATGATTTAAACAGCATCGTAAAAAAACCCTTACTTAGGGTGCAACATATCTATGAACGAATCTCTCAGCGATGCATGGTTCGTTTTATAGTAATTCCCGACATGTTTTATGGCTTGTCTGTCAGTAATTTTAAACTGAAAATAGTTACTGCATTTTGGAGTACCTATAGTTTTGCAGATTTGATTTTATACTCTTTTAACTAAGTATTATTTTCCTAATTCATTTGAAATATTCTGAAGCAATTCTAATGAAATTACTTGGAATTTTGTTAAATCCTATCTAGAAATTTGGTTTTAAAAATAATTGGTTTAATCGGAACTTGAACTATCCTTTTCATGTGAGCTCGTAGTAGCTTTGATCTCAAACGAAACTCTTGTGTTTAACCTAACTGGGATAGGAATTCCGTAAATTGATTTTTCTTAGCACCTGTGAACTGAAAATATCTACTTTAGCTGCTATTGATTACCGAAGCTATTATTTGAAAGTAACATTGCTCGACTTATACACAGCTGTGCTTAATTTTGCTTTTACTATCTTAAAATTACATTTTGAACAGGATCAGAAATTTTTATTAAAGTTGAATATAATATAAATTAGTATTTAGTTCCAGGTGGCTGTTTTTACTTTTTGGATTATATTAAAAAGTTTTCTTTGTGTTAGACTTAGCACAGCATATGCTGCAGTTCTTATATTTATCTTGCAATAAGCAAAACCACCTTGAACTTCATCTGTAGAAGTTTGTTCCTCTGTTTTTGTGTTTTTAATGTTAGATTTACCCGAAATACTTCTCTCTGTATTTTTATATTACTGTAACCTCCGCACATTCCTCTTCTCTAAACCATTTTTTTCAATTCTTTAGCTTACTTAATACTGAAAGCATTCGCGTATTGTATACTTTCGCTTTAGCTTTCATGAGGTGGTATTATGGCGACTTCAGTGCATAAGCCAGCTCTCCAGATGTCAACAAAAGTCAATTTAGTGAGTTTTCTTGGATTTCCTAGCTTTCCTTCTATGGTATAAAATATAAATAATTTTTTATTGGAATTATTTATTTGGCAGGGGTTACAGAATCTTGACTTTCTCAAGCTACATTATCAAAATGTAATTTATGTATTTGTATTGATTTGAAACAAATAAATTTCTTGGTTTTGCAAACAGTGTGCAGCGTTGTTGCAGTGTAAGAAGTTCATATACAACAAACTAGAATGAAATTGCTGTAAAATTTTTAATACTGTAATCAATGGTGTTTAAAACGTCGGAAATAATTACGAGATACATTAAGAGAGTTATTGTACAGTACACATGTGGCAACTCTAGCTATAAGGATGAAATAGAGTATCTTTTTAACATACTGGGGGTAGAAATACCCAAACCGCATTTCTCACTAGTAAACTATTCGAAGAGCTTGAGATCTATATTAAAACTGTTAAATTAGAAATCAGATACTCTACTCCCCCCTCCCTGTACTTAAAACAATAACACTAAAAACATATCATAAGGCGCGAAGTATAATCCACACCAACCCACAGATGCAAACCAAATACCCAGGAAGCTAAAAGAGATTTCGTAGTAACCGAATTATGGAGGCTAATGACTTGTATATATATTTGCGAACCATACAGAATTGACTGATTTGCGCATTCCAGAAAAGGCTATGTGAATATTAAAAGTTATAGAGTAAAGTTTCTAAAATATATCAAAAACAATCAATATTCCGGTGATATCCCTCTCAGATCATAACCTTACTTTTGAATGCTTAATATCTGGGTTCTTATTTAATTGAAAGCTCAACCTGACTATTTCTCCCAGGTAACTGTCTAAAAAACCTGAAAAACTTTTAAACCAACACCAAAATGTTGCAATTTACTTCAAATAAATTAAACGTACAAATGGGGGCGAAAATAAATATAATTTTAATTTGAGTTTAGGTAAAAGATCACAATAAAGACAAATAAAAGTGAATGTTACACTAAAATTGACACAAATGGATTGTTATGATTAAATTTCAATCAATTAAGCCTTAATGAAATCAAATTGCCTTTTATGAGCTATAATCAAGTTACTTGATTAACCACACCTAGAAAATATGCCTATCACTCTTGATACATGTGGCTTACAAATAAGAAACAAATAAATGTTTTTAAATGGACATTTTTTTACCATTTAATTATTAAACTAAAACCTACCAGGCTTTTATTACGCAGTTATAGTCGTTTTGATTTCGACCTTTTATATTTTTGATCTATTCTGTACAGAATGTAATAATTACTTGCACTCGCGTAAACTTTGGGGCGTTTTACCGAATTCTCGGGCGATGCACACTGGCCTTCACTGCTACTTCGATCGATAAGTATACAATTTTCTCGCTCCTGCTCTGATTCCAAAATTGCTAAACGCTCAGCTAATTTTTCACTTTTAAAATTATTAAATCGCGTTTGTATTCACTCCACAGCTTGTGGCACTAATGTTTGACAATTTTTTGCCAATTGTTATTACATTAGCTAAAGAATTATTTCAAAAATACCGGTTTATAGATAGGTTTTGAGCATTCGCTGTCGTTAATTAAGGGTGTTATTCCACTATTCTCAAAACTGAATAAGAACGTTTACTCCTCCAGCATGTTTAAAGTAATGGGCTTTTGTGTTTCTTATGGACTTGTGCGTCCCGCCAACTCCGGCCGAGATTTCCATAAAATTCAGCATCTTTCTTTGGGTCGCCCCGCAAGTTAGAAAACTCGTTCAGGGTCTTAACTTATTGAATAGATTTCAAGCCGGTACTAGCTAAAGAAAATACTAATTTTTCAAGTCAGACCGTGCATACAGTCACGTCACTTAATGAATTGCTAATATAAATAATGTTTGTAAATGTACAACTACTGATGTCGTTATGAGTCGGTACGAGTAGCAATAGATTTGTTTATATTGCCCCCGTGCGGGTTTTACTGCATACTTTTTAATATTGTAAAGCAATTTGCAGCATGGGTTTAGAATATTAAATCCACGTTTATCAGGTATTACAGAAAACGTGCACATCAAAGGTAAATTTCTGATTGGAAAATATCTGCGAAGCACTCCCCACCCCCTTGGACAACTTGGCGGTTTCCATTTTGCAGTTTGAAAAATTCGCACTTAAGTAGGTTATTCACACAATCCTATCGTTGACGTCTTTGTCCATTCCGCGACTGCAGTTAGCTGGAGCACATCTTTTATTGCAGGGTTAATTAATTTTGTGGGATATCGCCACTTAAACATTGCTTGTGTTGTAAATATCGTTTTACACTGTAGCACTACTACTTCTTGTGTAACATTTAAAGCTGAGGTAAGTGGATGGGCTGTAGACTTATCTCACGCCCTAGTTAGTCGTTACATTTCTATACCTCATACTGGTATCTTTACCAAAAATATACCATCTTATTTCCTTGTGAAATATTAATATTCCATTACATGCCATGGAGCGGCCATCTGAATTGCTTTCCCAGTGTTATTTTGTTATTCATATTTTTTTTAAACCGTCTTGATGTCTATGTTTGTTCCAGTTTTACTGTCAAATTCGCCATTTCTGTTCTCGAAGATTTTTGGCCATATATCTAGTATTGTCATTGATCTGACCATCTGTGTACAGTAATGAATGTATAATGTCTTCTTTGCACGTTTTTCTATACGAAACCTCTAAGACCTATGTTTTGTACCATTTATACAAGGAAAGGCAAGAATCAATGACATATTTTGATTCGATACAAACGGTGTCATATTTGTATAAAGCAATCTGGATCAGTATTTTAATAATAATTACTAAAGAGATGACGGTCTTTGTAACATGTAGGTAATAGACGGATTTAAAAAGAGCCAGGCCACATGCTTACATATTACAAGTGCGCAAATGTCATGATTTTTAAGTTGGACGAAGCTTCTATTTGTATGATAACCTCAAAACAATATTTAATGTCAGTTGAAACGAGGTCTAATTATAAAGAGCGCCATTTCTGATTCTTCATTAAGTATTATTAAAAAACTGATTCAGTTCGCTAGTATGTCATTTTGGTTGCTCCAAGTATAGCTACCACATTCGAATATTTCAATTCCTCGCTACTTTTTTTGCTAGCAGTAGATACAAACAAATGGAAGAGCCTTTTATCTGATAATAGACAATAATTTAATGCAAATTTGCTGTAAGGCAGAGCCAGTCGATTTGTAGTATCTTTGTTTAGAACTGGAAGCGGATATAATAACCAGATATCAATGAATTACGATTAATATGCTACTAATTACTTTTCTGGCTATACAGGGCTGCGATGTTGGTCGGCTATAATTCTAATTAATGACTTACCTTATTTAAAGCTGCTTCCCTGTAATGTGCACGTGAATTAAATCTACGATTTATGACCTCCGGTAATTTATTGCTGCAGAAGATAGGTCTTTATGATGCATTATTTTTATACCTTTTTTAAAGGATATTGCAGCTATGTATTCCGTTAAGCCATCCCCAATGTTGTAAGGTAGATATAAATTAGTTTTGCCAGCGCTATAGTGGATAATAGGTTAAAGGTGCTTATACGGAATCTACTGGAAGGTTTCCTGGGGCATTTAAATGCATGGAAATTATTGTACCTACACGTTATTGCAACCGTTTGTAAAGTAAGAATTTGGCTTATTGCAGCTTCTATGGAAGTATGTTGTAGGAAAGTAAAAAAATAATCTTGGTACCTACCTAATAAAATATGTGAAAATATTTGAAAATAATGTAAAAATTCAAGTCATCGACGTTTATCTAGCAGCAGTGTGTAGTTGATACAGCACTGGACCAAGTGCACTGCTTTGTGGTACACCAGACTGAATCTACTGTTACTTCCTTCTAGTACTTCATTTGAAGGTATCTATCTGACAGGTAACTTGTCAGAGCTTGATATCACGTGTGCTATATTTTTATCTTGAGCTTAAAAAGTAGCCCTTGATGCCAATCCGTATCAAAATCGTGGGAGATGTCTTTCTTCTCTTCAAAGGTTCTGTTTATAATATCTACCAGGTGGTGTACCTGTGCAATAGTAGTATTCTATTCCCGGAATCTAAACTGATGCTCTGGAAGAGTTCTTTAAGAACAGGTTTCAATCTTTATTAGACAATATCGGATAAACGCTCATCGCACGATATGCAAACTTTGAAGTCTGTATTTTTTATATACTTGCAGCCTTTGCAAGCTGCTTTGCCAATTTCAGGGAAAATTTCTTAAACTTTTGACATTTTAAATTTCTTCCTTTCTACCCAAAGGCAGAAAAGAGAATTGCTATAAAACATTCAATATCCTGTCGGTCACAACGAATGCTCCTTGGGTATCTGCCTATAACTCATTAAGACTCTAAGGAATATTACTAAAACGTTGCATAGTTTTTATATTTCTTGCAAAGTTCTTCAATTTATTATTGGATTGCTAGTTTCTCAGCAGCTTCTTCTGCATTATGCGGCGCTACCGTGTCTAAATATATTGCTACACGGGGAATCTCTGTCAACAAAATGTAAATAATACTCACTTATAATACCATGAGTAGTCAAAGTGTTGTCGACTATTTTTGCGGTGGTAACACGAATGTCCAATACGCTTCGGTATGATTAGGACGAGTGCTAGCGCAATGGTCATGAGTACTTATACCACAGCAAAAATTGTCTACTTAACTTTGACTAAGAATGGTATTCGAGGGACTATTTAATGAACCAAACTACTTTTTCAAATTAGTTTTTAGTAAATCTAGTAACAAACCACGAAATTTTTATAGTAACAGAACACTAAAATTGATTTCTTTTAATAGAAGCTACATTTGTTTAAAATAGTCAGTTGAATAACTTCTAGGAAGATATATCCGCTGATATTCTTTTGATTGGCCAAGAAACATCAAATTCTGGATTTTTATTGGTCACTGTTTGACAGATGACAAGTGAATTGATTAGTCCATAAATATTTTACAAAAGCAAACATTGTGGTTCAGGAATTATCTTGTGATGTAGCAAAGCTTTGCGAGCTAGATTCTGATCTTCTTGGGATGAGTTCTTCGCTACTGGTTCGAAATAGTCCAAACTAGACGACTTAGATCTGTCAGTGTAAATCCTTAAACCACATATTTCCCATGAAGATATTAAGAAAAATCAGAAGTTGCTGTAACCCCATGTTTATTTTCAATATATATGTATAGGTATCTCTTGTCAGTACCAAGAAAAAACTAAATATTGCGCAAGAGAAAATTGTGGGAAGGTTAAAAGGGAATTGGCGAATGCTTACACTCCTGTAACTTCAAATAATATTATAAGAGTTATAGACCTATAATTTTGTGTTTTTGAATGCATTTATAGTATTGGCATTTTAACCTAAGCTTTTATTTTGTTGTCACCATAGTGAATTTGATTTGATTTTATTGGAAATTTTATATCAACTTAATAAACTTACAATGAGTTATGTATATACATAGCTGTTCAAAAGTAAAGTAAAACAAACTAAATGAAAAGCTCATAGTTTTATGATTTTTACTAAATTCACTTTAATAGCTCACGTTTTCGAACAGCTGGTGTAATCGGAGCGATAGCCGAACGCGAAAATAAAATTCGTGCCTATAGGATTTGTTGTTATAAATCGAAACTCTCGCTATAGGCTTATGGCGACTGAATTATAATTAAAGTAATATATCTCTGGCCACTTGATGCATCAAGAATCAAGTGCGAACTTAGAAGAAAGATTATACAATTGAATGTCCGCAGGCAGCAGCTTTAGAAGTCAAATTTATTACATCCCGATCAAAATTTGCTGGCGTAGCGCCTATGCTAACAGTAAATCCATCACTTGTGACATATTATGACTCAGTTCATCAACTGTTGATTGCCTCTTTCCGCCTGCATTAAAATCAGCTCAAATATTTACAACAAATCACAGAAGACCACCTAAATTTGCATGAACAAGCTGTGAAACAAAAATGTAATTCTATTCACTCTGACAATATGGAAACTTGAAGCAAATCTTGGTATTCCTCGCCTCTGGTGCTTGTTTTTATACGTAAAAGTTAAAGTAAATTTTTATTTTGCTTTATTATTGTAAATTAGGTATAAATAATGTACTCCAAAATAGAAATGTGCTTAGCGTTAGCCCTGTACGGTAAACGAATTGTGTGGTTGAGTTCGCGTGTGCAGCGGAAAATGCACGTCCAGGTTTGCTCGCAAAATGCTGGGAGCTTCCATTCGCGCAAATTTTACGAAAAGGACGTCAGTGGTATGTGCTTGGCCTGAAGGTGCACGCTGACGAATGACTCCTAAAGTGCGTTGTGCGAAAAATTACTTAAAGGTGAATTAAATAGAGGCGGCGAGAAGCCTGCAGCAAATAATTGGTGCTTACAAGTGTAGAGTGCATCAAGAGAGCTGGTGCATTCCCAAGAAAATCTATTTTACTCGTGCGCCAGCGATTACACCATTTTCAAAAGTGTTTTAGTTTAGCCCATTTGTGAAAACGTAGATTCAACCGACAAAGCTTCGTCAGAGCAAAACTAGGGACCATTGGAGAACAACAGTGCGAACAGTTATCAATTGACTAAACCCTGATCGATCACGCTGATAACTATAAATCTTGAAAGATGTTCAAATTAAGGAAAAACTCAGATAAACGTAACGTTACCTACTTCGCGATAACTAACGACGTAATCGAAGCACCGTTTTAGGTGTTTAGGAATGAGCAAGCGTTACGAATCATTACAAACTGATGAAACGTGTAACCGTAGGGAAAGTAATCAATCGCATTCAGTAACACTGCATTTGTAGTGAATTGAACTTAAAATAAATAATATCGCAATCAGGTGAATATAATTTATAGAACTATTGCATACATCTATCGGATGATTCCATAGAAAACTAACATTTCAGATTTTAAACCAATCCCAGAACGATTAAGTGATAAGTACAGAATATGCGATTATCACTATGCACTTATGGGTTTTAAATTGAACTAGCAGATTGCAACATCCGCCTTCATGTTGCAAATCGTCATTTATTATTATTTATTTTTGTCGCAACAACTCAACAAGCCGTCGTGCATTGCTGACCAGGATTATCGGCAAGTCGCTATGCAGTTAATATATTACTATTGAGAATCACTCAATTAATAATCGTTACACCTACAGTTTCTGGTATCAGAAATTATGCATGTAGAATAATTAACAATAAATAATCAGTACATCAGCATGTAGCCCGTAGAAACAGTAAGTACTGGTTTCTGAAGAACCATAGCAGTGGTTATTGGGTCATTGCTGTTGTGTCGGGCCCCAGATGTCAGTTTGAACGATGTGAAGTTTTGTCGCATATGATAAACTCCGAAACAATCAGTATATTTCGTACAAAAACTGCAAAAGTGAACGTTTAGAAGCTCAACCGCGCCGCACTACATCAATTGGATTCACTCTGGGTTGTAAAGAGGATACATTTCCATAATGCTAGTAACCCTTCATCCGTGTCATAGCTTGGCGAACAGACAAAACTGCGCCACTACTCAGTCGGTACCCCCAAGGTTCATTCTGGAACAAATCGAAACGGCACCTAATTCATAAATCGTTCTGAAAACGATGTAGCACGGGTCACATAATCAGCAGGCGCAAAATTCATCGCGTGTCAAAAACATCTTATTCTCATTCGATATATCTGGCGACAGAATCTCAGGACAATCAAACTACTCAAAAATGCTTGAATGCACAGCCGCCCTTTAGGTAAGCTCCAACGTAACTGTGAGCCCAAACGAGCCCCAAAGAATGACCTAGGTGTGCTCTATCAAACTAAGATTAGAAATTCATTTAAAATCGGTTGGCGTTCAACAGAGAACCTGTGATTGATAGCGGGGCTTCCAGTGAACACTTGCCGAAATAATCAATTAACTCCAGCAGTATGACAGAAAAATCGAACGCGATTTTAGAGCTGAAGGAGGGTTGACTGAACCAAAGGAAAAACTCGCAAAATGTGGCTGTATAAAGGGGGTGTTCAGTAATGAGCGTAGTCAGACAAATAACTCTAATGTAAGCAATGCACAGAGCCTGCCTTTGCCCCACGTTACAGAATAAACAAAAATTTTAACCTATTTGCCAGGGTTGAATAGGATACATCAAGCTGTTGCGAAGTTTGGTATTGTTCATTACTCGCGATTGTGTTTGATTTTGTTCTGAACTGGCGAAGGTTGCGTAGAGCACTGACATCAGTCAGGAATTTGTCGACTTTAGTCAGCAAATTCAGACTTTTCATGTACCCTAAATTGTTAATAAGATTGTATAATTAGAGCTGATGCTGCATTTTTAGAATTACGTTAATTGAATGTAGAGCAGTTTCTCTGTTTACTGCAATTTTAGTTGGATCAGTAAAGCAAATGCACAGGCACACACGAGCATGTGTTGCTGGACCTATAATAATATAGTATAATATAATAATAATAAAATAACCAGGTGCATTATATTTGAGAAGTGTAGTAGGTAATAAGATCAGTGCATTTAAAATTTGGTTGGGTTTTCAAGCTAGATTCGTGATTGATAGAGCTGTTTCAGCAGCTTCAACATAGTAGTGATATTATTATGAACTCGTGACGCATGTAAACGCATTGCCTTGTATATTATTGCGAAAGTCTGTTTTCATAAGACGAAATGAAACACAGTTTCCGAAAAAGCCAAAGAAGAAACGAGTAAATATTTATTTAAAAACGGAGCACGCTATTAAGGCGAATTTAATTTTAAAAAGATAAACAGTAATTAACTAAATTTATTAGCGGGATAAACATACTTTCAGTTACTAAATCTAGCTGGCCTGAATAGGGCAGCTGAAATACTACTCTTCAGTTTTATTCGTTTTTATTAAAGCTATTTACGATTGTAAAACAACCTTTGTTAGGTTTTTAGGATCTACATCTATTGTTCCAAACAATTCCTCAATTTCATGTAATTGACTGTCACGGTGATTTTTAATCTAGCTAACATCCAAGGTTCTGTTACACTGCACGCAAGCAAATCGAAATGCTGCTTTCGTTGCCCCGAAAACTTTCGTGAGGAGGGCGATACGGCACGCGTACGACTTTTTAATTTAACCTTTTGTTATAAAAATGTTTGTCAGTTTAGTTTCAGTGATTGAAATAGTGGAATAACCCTTCTTTCTAATTATTAATACATTTAAATACAAAAACTTCCTTATGGCTGTTCAAAGCAAAAAACTCTGGTCCCTTTCAAAAAGTTTATCAAAGTTTGTCTAAAGATTGTATCTTTGCCTGCCGTAATTTTTAATGAATTTAGATGCTGTTCCTGAAACATAAAAACTATGTGCGCATTTCTTACCGAAAGTTAATAACAAAAATTTTGATAAACATATACCCTATAACGTTTAAATATATAGATACAGTTATTCAGGTACTCGCATCCAAATTGACTACTTTTAGGATTTCGAAAACTTTTAGATTATGTTATATAACGCAATAGTAAAAAATCAACAGCGTATAAAGATGTTTAGGTTTCTGTTGGCCGAAAACAAACCATGAAAAAATATTATTCATTATTCAATTCTACATTTATAATTTTATTCTGCTTTATTCGCCTCATAAAAGCTACTTTCCCATAATTGTCTGTTACTCTATCATTTTAAAAGAAAACAATCTTTAAACGCAACAGTAATCATTGCAGGAAATTAATGAACGTAATGTTGTGACGTTGACGTCGGCTTCAAATGAATCTAGCACAAAATTGTGCTTCAAAGTGAAACGGCACGAAATTTAATTACAATTTCTGTTTTACCTCTACCGCGTACTCTTGTACAAATCACTAAGAAGCAGTTCAACCAGACTGCACTGCAAAATTGCCAAGCTGATAAACGGCCAACAGGGTAAAAAGGTGGTATGTTTAGCCTGTAAAAGGCAGTTGAGTCCAGCACCCCAGCTTTATAAGTCTTAAGTTCCAGGTAAGCTTAAAAGCTCCGAAGCCTGCAGCAAGAGCAACTCGGAGCTCTGCCTTTCTGAAGCCGCCCGTTTGTGAGATTCGAGTTCAAAACGGATTCCTGAAAAACCTCCTGAATCTGCTTTCCCAGCCAAGCTGAGTCTCCTGTGGCTGAAAGCCAAGCATATTCTTCAGTGGCAAACCTACCCCACTAAAACCGTCCTTCCTAGCTGGGCAGATTTGTCGTTAACATAATTTGACCCTTAGAATCGATACCTGAAGCTCACTGAAACTGCTCGGCTCTCTTCGACGGTAAAGAAAGCACCTAAGGGTCCGATTTGGAAGTCCCATATCAGACCTTTCGTTCGGATCAAGCCCGACACCTAGACAGCAGCCTCATGGCTTGTTACTACATTCTACGTCGCCATCCCTTATACTTGGAAAGACAGTGTTGGGTTATATGCGGCGCCATATATAATCACGGTGAACCGTCTACTATTCTCCTGGCGAATCTAGAGCATCCTGCATCAGCCAGAAGAACGAAGCCGGAAGTCTATTTCAAGATGGCGAAGCGTTCGCGTCACCAGCCGGACCCAGTTTGAGGAAAAAACGTGCTTTGCATTAAGCCCTATAACCATGTAAATTGGTACGTTGCGAACCTGGTCAGTGACACAATCCCCCACAACGGGAGACATACATTCCGTGGTATTATTTACTTTGAAATTAGCATATATAAAGCACCGACCGGCACGGTATTATATTTACAAATTCACCACTTGCATTTAAAAAGTTATTATTCCAGATTTCCCCGCCACACATGCAGCACTGCCCAGGATGCGTGTGACCAAAGAGTCGAATACCGCTCGAGGATGTGTCATGACCAGGCGTTTCCAGACTTCCAAAACGTGAATGCAGCTTTTTTTGCTATTTATACATACATTTGTAGAATTAATTATATTTTAAGAGGTTTTGAGCTGTATTTATAAAGACCAATGTACGTATACTATTGACACTATTGTTATTCTGTTTTTGACTCTTGGCTTGCTGATCAGCCATTGAGATGAAGTGATTATATAAATGTTATTTTGCTAAAGTTAACATGACCAGAGCTAAAACTATATTAGACTATATTAGACTGTGAAATTATAAGCTAAGTCAATATCGTTGTTTCAGTGGATTTGCTGTATAATTAAAAAGTTTAAGCAAATGATTCTAAAGATTGTGTAGGCACGTGGATGACTTAATATATCTATATTAATGTAAATATCTCTGATTAAATAATAGTCGTTTTAGAACAGAGAGTTTACTCAAAACTAATATATCCCGAAATAACAAGAAAGATTTTTATATTTGAAAAGTTGATTTGATTTGTTTTCGGCAAAGTACTCATACTGATGGTTAGAAATTGCATACACCTCTCAACCTTTTTTCTTTTTGTCCCCATTTTTAATATGGATTTGTGATCCTGCTCCCGGTAATTCTAGCATGAAGTCCACTAACAGAACATGTTAGTTGATTTGTGTTTTGTAAATATTGTAATTCTGTAACAAGTAGCGTAATTACGTTTCTTTTTGCCCAACACAGCTGTTTTCTTTCTTTTTAATTGGCTTCAAATATAATTATTGTTGTATACACTGATCGTCATCGGCATACAATTAGTGAAAAATTCTATTCGCTCTCCGCTGTTTGCCTACAATTACGGAACCGTGTCTGGAATTCTCGATACTTCTCCACATACCTAGTTCCAAATGTTATCGAAGTGTTTCTGTGTTTACTTCTAGGACCCTCAACCATAACGCATTTACAGTAATACCGTAACAGTGGATAATAAATGTTATTATATTCCGAATGACACGGTGTAAAACCGAACATGCATACAATTTTAGTTACATTTAAGCTGGATAAACATGCACAACACATATCTATATTAAATAATACTGTTGCTGGTCGAATGAACGATATAATACAGCGTGTCCATAAAAGAATGGAACGATTTTTTTAAGCTATAGAAGCTGACTACACGCATTTACATGTTATACAATATTTTATTTTCTAAAGGCAAACTGTACGACAGTTTCTTTGAGTACGAATAATGGAAGCATTTTGTATAAACCACTTGAGGTATAGTGACAGTCCAGGTTTACTAAACATTTTGACATTTTATTTTAAAATAACAAACATCGCTTTGTAACGCAAAACAAAAGCCTGTAAGTGAAAGTTTTTGAGTTAACGTATTCAGCAAATACTTCATTTAAAAAAATCAGCTCTTCTTTAGCTGTTAACGGTTACAGAAATCGCTTTGTTCCCTTGTGGACACGCTGCACTTGTAGGCATACAACAGCAACTTTCATCGAACTTGTGCAACAATAATTTCTTTAAGTTAGCTAAACGAGACAACAGATAGCAGAAAGTACGATCTTTGAAACGGTCTTTACCCTAGTTACTCCAAAGCTAAGTAGCAATAATTAATCTTTTTTCACTATACAGCCAACATCTACGGTTAGGTAACATTTATATATACGACGGTGGATTTAAGTCTTCGTAGCCCAACTAGCAAGCAGTTGTTGCACAGTTCTCAAGTTTTAGCAGTGAGTCAATACAACCTTGTTAGAATAAACTGATAAGTGGCAAATGTATATGGCACGCCGCGTGAGGGAGGGGGGTCTAGATAAATAGCAAACAATGGGTAATGTGAAGTTAGTGTGGTGAACTAATTGAGTTACGCCCAAAACAATTGCATTTTGAAATCACGTCCCTGATTCCAGAGACGGTGTTCTGAGTCAAAACCTTACGTAATTTGGTGGACTATGAAGAACCACCACTTGTGAATACCAGTCGACAACATCTTCGCAAAAAGTGGTGTTCGTCAGGTGCACTTGTTAAGTCATTTTGCTGTCGCAGATGCTTAATTGCATTTCACGCCTTTAGGGCAACTTGTTGCTATATTAAAACCATTTTCAATCTTTGCGCACAAGTGCAATC
This sequence comes from Agriotes lineatus, assembly GCA_940337035.1. Classification (NCBI taxonomy): domain Eukaryota; kingdom Metazoa; phylum Arthropoda; class Insecta; order Coleoptera; family Elateridae; genus Agriotes; species Agriotes lineatus. Next base: position 34,289 of record CALNHX010008337.1, on the reverse strand, counting down.
TCATCTTCCGCACATTTGATTCAGGTCAATTTGGTATTTTAAATAGCCACCTAGGCTTTAGGGCAGCGTGCCCGTATGCTAAGCCCTTTTAGTTCTTTATTTGGCTCCATCGCCTAATTCCAGAATCACGATGTCGCACATATTTAGCCCCAAAAGCAGTATTTTTCGTCGGTTGGAGCTCCCCTCTGATGGCGTTTTTCCGAATTCCGAATCTTCTAGAAAGCACGCTGTTGTGGCGTGATACCATCGTGGCCGGCATTGGTTTGTTTCATTTTATCGCCTTGCGATTGGCTGCCGAGGTTTAGTCACGTGGGGACGCGACCAAGGTGACCTTTGCCAGCGCTTTCCTCTGGGCATTCAGCCGAGAGCCGTCGATCGTATAAGAGGTCGGATAGTGTATGTGAGTTCGTGCGGCGCTCCCGCCATTATGGCGGGGGCGTCAGTCTTTTTCCCGTTGAGTGCTGCTTCAGCAATTACGTGACAAACGTTTTCGCCTTAAGGGCAGTTGTCCGCGGCCCGTTGCAGAGAACGCTCGTGTGGTGGTTGTGAGTCGGAGTTTTCGAATTGTCTTCGGCGTAGAGTGGGTGTTTTTGAGCCCAGTTCCTGCTTCCGTAAGTAAGGGGTCGTGCCCCCTTCATCTCGACCTTCGAGGATTTGTTCCGCAGAACGAAAGTGGCCCATTTTTTTCGTTGTCCCGTTGTACGCGTCATTGACGCGTCACCCGTCGCCATTAAGGCGGTTGTGCATTCACCCCTATAGCCATTGTAACATCGAAGGTACCTGCCACCTACGACTGCAGCCTGTCGCAACTCAACTGTACCAGGCTCCCTCGCCGCCTACGCATTAAGGTATGTGTCTTTAACCTGATTACCGCTGTGAACGCGAGTGCTAATTTAAATCTTCGCTGCCCGCTGCATAAGGCGACGCGCATATTTGGACTCATTACTGCGCTAGTGCATTCATTCAGACTTGCAGACTGTTCATGTCGCGAGTGTTAATTTAAATCTTCGCTGCCCGCTGCATAAGGCGACGCGCATATTTGTACTTATTACTGCGCTAGTGCATTCATTCAGACTTGCAGACTGTTCATGTCGCGAGTGTTAATTTAAATCTTCGCTGCCCGCTGCATAAGGCGACGCGCATATTTGTACTTATTACTGCGCTAGTGCATTCATTCAGACTTGCAGACTGTTCATGCCGCGAGTGCTAATTTAAATCTTCGCTGTCCGCCGCATAAGGCGACGCGCATATTTGTACTCATTACTACTTATTACTGCTCGTTACTGCTCATTACTGTTCATTACTGTTCACTACTGTTCAACATCTGTCGTTAAGTTTAGAGCGCGCGTGCCAGCTGGTGCCCTTAATTATAGGTTAAGTATACATATAGGGCGACGCACTCTGCTGCCCCATTGTAACCCGAAGTTCAATATATGATTGGTTAGTTAAGGGAACTATTGTTTTGTTTCGACTTGTGCATGTTCTGTTACAGATAGACGCCCCCTTCATTGTACTGAATATTGTACGACGGAACGAGGAAGCTTTGAGCGTGCAGGTGGGTGAGACAGCTGCGTAGTCGCGATCGGATTGACACCTAATTACAATCCTTGCATAAGGCAATCCCGAAATTGTTATTTGACCTTGCAACTCTTGAGTAATCCTATTGGCGGAGTATTTTGCATGCTTCGCTCCCGTCTAACCGTCCAGGCCCGGTTAGCCGGGTTAAGACAGGCTTGGTGGCGCCCTCATGATTTCGACATACCCTGTATATATTGCCACCACGCGCTTGCCCAGAACGTATCGTGTGACTCACGCCCGACTCCCTGAGCGTCCCAGCCGTGGCCCCTTAGCCTATTTCGAACCGATTTCAGGGCAAGTGTGCCAGTTTTTCAGGACTGATTCCGTGGTGCGATGCTCACCTTGGGTGGGTGTCGTAAAGTTCTTTTAATACCGTAACACACTTAGCAAAGTTTGGTGTTTTTCGCATTTGAAATTTGTGCAATTCGTAAATTTCTGCACATCGTATCACTTCGCGTACAATATCTGACATTTCTAAACAAAGTTGTTGTACGTGAGAGGCAGACGTAGATAAATTGGAAAAAAGTTCGTGCAGTGACCTATTCGGGTCACGCCGGAAAAATGCATTTTAGTGCGAAGCTTTGAAATTACGCCCCGAAATCCAGAGCTGTTGTTCCGAGTCAGATTCCTAAGCAATTTGCGAGTTCTGAATACCCATCAGTGTTGATGGTATAGAAGTCGAGCCAGGTTCAGCAAGACTCCCAGAGACTGGTATTCATCTTCAAGCTAATTGAAAAGGCCTGCCACAACTGGGATATAAATGCATTGCGTACCTATCTGCAATTAGTAAAGGTTGGTGGTTTTCCCATTACAAATTTGTACAATTTATCAATTGAGGAGAATCTCATCACCTTTATTGAATATCAGAAAGCATGTGTGGGTTTAAGCGAAGGCGATCGTGGCACCTCGTGGCGTCAAACAGCAACCTATCGGTAAAGTGTTTAATTTTATTCCAGGAATCGATGAAATACCGCGTACAGGACTGGCTTCCGGCAGTTTTAAGGTGGGCGTGTCAGACAGATAATTCGGGTTCTTCTTACGTTGTTTAGATATAAATGCATATTAGCTACATTACTTTACTTTTGACTGACGAATAAGTGCACGTAGGTCTTAGCTTGTAGTTTTATACTAGACTATTAACACCATTTGGGTTATCCAAGGCCATTTATGTTATTTGTAATTCTATTTATTTTCTTATTTTATACGTATGCATTTAAGACCCATATATTTTGGTATTACACTGATTGTGAGCAGATCTGCTTTTATTTGAGTAAAAGCTAAGGGTATATCTTCTCAGTGTTTCGAGATACATAGAGTTAATTTCTGAACATTTGTTGCATTGAGCATTCGTAACATCAACTGGAGAAGGAAGGGTAAGATTTCTGTTATTACGAGTATAAACTCAGCTGGTTGGCAACGAAAGGGTTTTATTCGAAGTGAACACAAAAACGAGCTCACAAAATCACCATTACATAATTACATTTGCCATGAATATTCAGCTGTTCATATATTGTTTTGAAAACTAATAAAAAAAGAGTCGCAGAATCAGAATTGTTTCAAATAACGATCATGAACGCGTGTGAAAGAAAAATTTTCACAATTAATCTGGATGCATTGAATGGTTGACAGACAATCTTTTGCTACAAGAGAAATGAACTAACCATAGTTCAAACCGTTGTCGATTATATAAAAACTAAACCACTAGAATAAAGATTTGTTTGTAAATATATGGTAGAGGAACAGTTATCATCGTTTAAAACGTATACACCAATTACGAAACAAAAATTAAGTTTTTGGAAGACAAAAATTACGAAAAGTTTGAAGGTCAACTATTTGTAATCAACTTGAACTATTTGATGGATCTATTTAAAATTTAAATTTATTAAAACTTCAACTTCATGGAATTAACACACATATACTAGAGATGTGTGGCAAAGTAAATACTTTTTGCAAAAAACTAGAGTTGTGAAACACAAATATCAAAGAAAACCATCCAAAAACGTTTCCAAATGTGGACACATTTGTCCAGATTAAGGTTTTATTGAGTATCGAAAATCAGGGATCAACTATTTTCGAATTTTATTTTATTTCTTCGCATGTCATAATGATAAAATTATGAGTGTCAATTTGAATGTGTTACTGACATACTTCAGGGACTGAATGCTGCAACGAAATTGGTGTAGTGCTCAGCGTTATAATGAAATCCCATTACAGACCTCAATTGCATTCAGAAGGCAAACCACGCAGGCGGTTTTCACTTCAAAATTTTCTATCATTTTTATGTTTAAATACTTTACTAATTTTTGCGATCACATAAAATTTGCATGCGATTCATATTGTAACTAATCATTATGGTATACGTCGTGTTATCAGCTCGACTCACTCCTCGCCCTATAAAATGTTTACGGTTAGTAGCATAATGATTTGTTACGAACCTTATAACATAATTATTATAGTCGACGATAACATGTTTCCAGCAGACGGTCAATTTTTGAACTAATATAAAGGATACCATACATTTATGAAGCCTAACCTGCGATCAGATCAATTTCACTGACATCTCTGATATAAGCTCGTGCAGTCACTATTTAATGTTTTTACCCTTGTGGTCAAATGGCATATTAAGAAATCCAGTAAACACTCTTTCTTTCTGCCCTGCCATATTTATTTGTGTCGTAAAAAGTGGCACAAAAAATACATCAGAGATAATGTTTTAAGCGAAAAATAGTTGTTTGAGGGTCATAAAAACAGTAAAGGATTTCCAAAATAAGAAATACGAAAATAAGTGCAGTACGTAAAATAAAGCGCTTGTACAACAAAATGGGAACCACAATTGAATATTTACTTATGCGTTAAACCGTTACATTTATTTGAAGAAAAACCTTTAATTACTTAGCGGCATGCATGTGATTAACTCGTGGTTAAATCCAGGATTAAACTTGCAGAAGTTGTGTACCACAAATAAGTTCCAGAATTAAGTAAACTACATCGTTTGATATTCAAATACGTACCAAATATACGTATAATAGAACTATAGTCGGTCTAAGATGTCAACATTACTCTATTTTTAATTACCAAACAAAACACGAGTTGCTTTCTCTTGCAGTGAATGTGGAAAGAGATTGCGAGGATGCGTCCTCGTGGACTAACATTTAATAGTTTAAGGAAAAAATTTTACAATATTGTGAATTAGTTTTTATTAATCAATAGAATTCCTCGTTTACAGAGTGCTCTACTGTTACCTCAAGAACGAACCGTAACAAACTATCATGTTAGTACCATGAACAACTTCTTTTAACTTAACTAAATACGTAACAATTGTCTGATATGTATTTAATAGTCAGACTTTAAAAATCGTACAAATTGGAACAGAAAACAATTTCAACAAAGGTAAAAAATTCAAAAAATACTCGTAGCTATGAGCACTTTTATTACTGGTAGACTACTTAAAGTTGCTGATAAATTAATGTGATCTATAAATTAGTATGTATTATGTATATATGTATGTATTATCTGCAGCCTCTTTTATCTACTGGTATAAAGGCTAGTGCATTGTACGCTAGCATCTGGCGGTGCAGTACTCAACTTGTCCCGGTTTCGCTTTTTGAGCTTGCGTAGCATCCACTGTGTTAGGTGTATGTGCTGGCGATGTGTTAACTTTGTTACTCTATCCCTTAGGTCTGTGGTTTCGAGTAGAGCTCAGCTAATTTAGTGGCCAACTGTGAGTAGTCTCACCGAAATCGATACCGATCGCCAAGGCTGCGGACAGATTCCGCCCACCGGCACCATCAGATTCGAACCCAAGACTTGATTATTGCAAGCCTAACGCTCTACGTACTGCGCTATAAGGCCTCTTTTTCTTTTCTATAAATTAATATTAGTTTTATGTTTGTTTTATATGCCGTTGGTTCGGTAGAATATTTACCTACCCATTCCATTGTCAGCTAGCATTAAAACTTTAAATCTAGTTTTGATTCAGGATTTAGTTCAACATCTAAATTAAAATCAGATTTCCCACGAGAAATTAAAATTGGAGAAATGTTTTTCATATTTTATTTTTTAAATTATTTATTGCTTTGATTCCTGATGCATAATATTGTCTTACAACCAATAAAGAATTGTAACCGTAATTAAGTATCCTACAACCGCGCAGATTTTAGTATTTTGCGCTCTTTTTATTGAAAAAAATAAATTTATTATACAGCCATTAAAGGGTTCCATCTTGCTAGCAGAACACTCGAAATAGGGATATACATACAGTTTATAATGCTTATGGAAAACGCTTCATCTTTTACTGGCCTTATTGTTCTTCCATCCATCAAAAATGTTTTCCAAAAATCCCCTAAAACACATCTCCACATAACGCACAATGTGATAAAAAACAGCGGCGGCATGGATTACTAGAAAATGGTGCCTAATAAAAACTCCGTCTGAGATAATTGCCTTAAGCTCGCCGCTCTCTCTCTCTCTCTCTCTCTCCCTTCACTGTCTGCATTCTCGGATCTAATAATTAATGTCTGGGAAATACCACAAATTCGCTAACCGGCGGTTTAGCCACCGTATAGCTTGCGAAGTTGTACTTGTGTGAGACTTGATGATAGCAGGGGCGGCAATAATGATCTAACTTGCAATTGACTGCGGAAAATCGATTTGTAATATAGTACATTGCAACATTGAGCTTCATAAAGGTTTTGATACGAATGTTATTATTGCAATAATGTTGTGTGACCCATAAAAACAATTGCAAACCAATTGTACCAACTTCTAGAGCTAGCGAAGTTCTAAACTTAACCTTTTGGATAATAATAATTACTTTAGGAATACTAGGTATTCGCCTTTCAATGACTGAATTTACTAATGAACAAAATTAAAAATCTACTAGGGTGTGCCCTTTATGAAAACCAGTAGCATTAAATCAAGTTTATGAAACTGCACTTTCTTTTCTTGTGACCCGTTATTCTATCTGCTGTAATATAGGAGATTTTCATGGACTCAATGAAAAAGTTCAATCTGTATATAGCAACCGTTTCAGACGTAGCTAAACGACCAAGTAACACAAATAGAACTCCAGCAAACTTGATATGTGGAGCGATGTAGACCATATACTTTTAATTGGAAGAAATGGACCAAGTTTTTCTGTATTCCCGAAAGAGAACCTAAAAGAGCAACTCGTAAATACAAGTAGTTAAATATTCAAGGGTAATACCACAAGCAGTGGATATATTTTTGACAAATATTTTGTCGTTTCCATGTAAATTATTGCGTTTAAATTTCACGATACAAAATCACATCAAAAATGTCACGAGCCGAAGGCGAGTGACATTTAAATGTGATTTTGTTGAGTGAAATTTGCAATAATTTCTATGGAATAGGCAAAATATTTAAAAAATATATATCCACTTCGAGTGGTATTTGGGACGACTATTTAACAATATTAATACATAACGATTAACTTTATTGAAAAATAACCCAACAATTAATATAATTATTCATTCTCAAATTCAGCGGAATACTTCCAAAATACAGCATTTTAAAATTTTTAAAACAAGCCACACAGTTTGTTGGGGTTTAGTGTTACGTAACCTAGCGATATCACTAAGGACAGAACATCGTTGCTAAGCGATACTGCGCAACAAGGCTATTTATTTTTTTAGTACGTACATTGTTTTATGAATATTTTGCATGGTGCCCAATATTCAGTGATATACTGCTGTTATTGGTTGAAAAAAGCAAATGTCTGCAATGTGATTGGCTTATGTGTTATAGTGTTGAATAGTCTATGTAATTAATAGGTTACCAAACTCGCCCGTCAACTCGTTTGATAACTTCGCTATCGCATTTCGAAATATGAGACCTTACTGTACTTATAAATAACTATTGCATTTTTTAAATAATCTCTGTTAGAAATTGCTTGATGATTTCCCGTGATCTTTCAAGCTACAATAGAACTCGCTAATAATTTATATAATTTATTCAGAACAAACTATTAACAGAAAAACGACTTGTCACGGAAAATGCAAATTGGCAACTGATGGTTAATGACTGTGAGCAGTTTGTCAACTCTCTCTTTCGTGCATTCTCGCCCTTCTGTATGAAACTTAAAAACTAGCATAACTGGTGATGATGTTTTTTACATTGAACAATATCCGATTAAATATAATTCAGATCTAGTTGGCTGCTCACCTTTAATAAAGTCATCATGAATTAAAACTATTTGTAACGAAATTACTAACAAGCTACCAGTACAGCTGTACGCCTACGTACGCCACTAAATGTCCTTCAGAATCGGTGCACAAGGAGCTCTCCGTGCGAACAATGAAGCGATGATTGCCTACCCTCTATTAATTGCTGAAATATTCTCAACAGAATTCCAGAAATTTCACTTTCAGGCACCTGACGAACCACTACCTATAATAGCCGCAAATATGGCAATGGATTCCCTTCAAGACGTTTATTTTTAGATAATAGATGTTTCCGATCTCCTAGCTCCTAGCACAGAAAGGCAACGAGAAGACGCTATCTCCATTTATAAAATTCTATACGGTTGCTACAATACACCGGATCTATCTGACATCTTCAACCGACCCAACAACACTCACTAGCAAGGTCATCACATGAAGCTGAAGAAATCTGAGTAGGTAAAGAATTCTCCATAGCAAGAATATTCTTGCAAATAGAATCATCGACATTACAATTTATACAATATAATTTTGGCAAAAGGTCTGGAATAAATGCAATACATTTTTACTATTGACTTCTGAAAAAATGTGAATCATTATAAAAGTTTATTTAGAGTTAGTTTTAGAAATATAATATGTTTGAAAGGGACTCAGGTTTTCCTTGCTTGTATTGCATATGCTTTTTATTGTTAATTAGATTTTACATTGCAATTTTACATAAGCAAACGAGCGCGGACGATCCAATAGGTGCGTTGGTAAAATGTTTGTTAACTCAAGCAGATTTCACGGAGAATAAATCAGTTGCTTAAATGGCCGGTCTGAGGCCGCACGTTGGCGAGCGGCTCTGAGTGCGTTGTGCGAGATCACCCTGGGGCAAAATACATAAAAACGATAAAAAGCTCTGCAGTAAATAAGTTGCTGCATATAAGTTTTGATTGCATCACGGCAGGGTTTGCGAGTCTTTAAAACACAATTTACATATTGTGCTTGTGAAGCTGTATGTGACGTCAGTGTAGTCATGGAAATGTCTGCCAGCATTCAGAGAACGAAACTTTCCCGCAGCATTGCGTGTGGTAATTTTCCACGCATCGCGCCTTCTAAGACTGGGTGATACATTTTGAGGGCGAGCTAGTATTTGAGGTAGCAGGCCACATACTTGAAGGATTTAGAAGGAATATTATATTACAGGAAATGGTTGCCGGTACGCGATAATCTATAAGGTTCGCGTTCAACAGTGAGGGGCTTTGATAAACGAATGCGAGTTCCGCCGGTTTTAATTCAACGGAATATGATCAGACTTTAGACAATAACGGCTTCAGAGTATTTTATCATTTGCGTATTTAAAGACAGCTGCTTAATATTTTTGCGATTTTGTTATTTTGTATATTGTGTTTTGAAGTCAATATATTTGTGTAAGCAGATTTAATATTTTTGGGTATACTGTTTGATGCCAGCTCCAAAGCGAGAATACAACAGGGGTAAACCAGCTTACCCTTTTTTTTTAATAGTAATCGTTTACAACCACGACTACGATATTCGAGAACTTCACGTCCACTGTTCTAGAAAATCGGACAAACAGGGTAAATAATTATTAAAATACTAAGACGTCTTGTTTCAGTATGCCTTACAACGATAAAAGAAAACCAAAAGATCTTTTACGTTTAGAAATAAACGAAGCCGCATCGTTCTCCAGTATAGTCAGTATAGCCTTATCAGATTCAGAATCTTTTCTCCTATCAACATATTAAAATGTATTCATCAATTCTACATTGGAATGTTCAGTGTTCCTACAGTCGCTTAAAACAAATAAAGTTTTAATTATTCCCAAGTTATCTCCCGTAGCCATACGCACACAAAGAGCCAACTTTAAAGAAGTCTCAGCCGCCTATCTTTGAGGATATATTATAAACTTTCACAAAAACAGAAGCAACCAACAAATTCCCAGCGGAACGGTTCATCAAAAATACATACGTTTGCAGCAAAGTTAAACTAAAGACACAGCTTGAAGTAGTAGCATTACAGTACTTCTTTCTACAAAAGTTACTATCTGTAATGTATATATACCTAACAATTACAAATTCCATGACGATATCTTTGAATTGATAAAACAACTACCTAAGCCTTACATATTGCTAGAAGACTACTTCAATAGCCACGGTCTACAATGAGGTTCCCAGCAGACCGTAGAGCGAAAACAATAGAAAACATTTTTGTTCAGTACCTTCTTTGCAAGTGATCCTTATTCTGTCAAGTTTGAGGAAAGTAGGAAACATTTACAAAAATTGTGACAATGTAATTCCTTGCCTAGAGAAGTTAATTATTTACATCCCGCATTTATTATAACTGACAAGATGCCATATACGCCAGTTGGTTAACATGAAGAAGACCATTATCGCTCGTACTATTACCCATTTTTAATCAGAATACAATCACAAAACCGCACTCGCAATCGTATTCACACATTTTGTCTAAGATTTTTTCACAGTGCGTTCATAACTGTCAAACAAAAGATCCCGAATCCAAAATTCCGACAGGACATTTGCCCGACAGCCACTTCCCCGGCAAACATTTTCCCATACAACACTTTCCCCGACATACATATTACCCGACACACATTACATTTCTGTACGTAGAAGAAAAAAAATACATTACATTACTACAATACATGGTAAAAATTTGGTGGACGGTCCAGTCTATTGCGCATGCGCAAAAATGTAACAGTGAACATAAAAATGCAACGTTGAACATACTCTCTTTTCGTATTTTTTCTCTAAAAATATCATTAAGACGTAACAACTAATCTAAACCACCGCCGAAAGCGCAACAACAGTGCTTTACACATTACGAGACGATAGCGGCACCCACAAAATTTTGACGTACGCTGATCGAACTATAAGAAAAAATGGCGGGCGACACAAATTCGAAAAATTGTTTCTGATTACAATGAATATAGAAACGAAGGGAGAACGTTAGTTTATCTGCAAGCTCTGGCGCACAAGATTGTGCTTTTGCACTAAATTCCATGCACCGTAATGACAAGCTTTTTTTGTCGGGGTCATGGTCTGTCGGGATATTTGCTGTCGGGATATTGGTATGTCGGGATTTTTGCATGTCGGGATTTTGGTCTGTCAGGCAATTGTCCTGTCGGGGTTTCTGATTCGGGATTTTGACCGGGAACTGGTCACAGCACTATATCAACGCAACGCCCCAAGCTCCCGAAATAAGCTACTATAATTTAGAAAATTTAATAATTTTACAATATTACCATTTATTTCACATAAGCAAATATTGGTAGTGAAAAAAATGATGTACTTTATACAGGATGTAGGAAAATGTATACTGCCTCGCACTTTGCTACCCTCGTTCGCTTCGCTCACTCAGGCAACAAACGGCCCTCGGTAGTTTAAATCTTACCTACATCCCTTGTAAAGTAATATACTATTTATGTTGAGGAAGTCCTACTAAATAGCGGAATGCCTACGTACTTCAGCCATAGTATTGGCAAATTTTCTCATATTGACCTTACCATTTGCGCCAGTAATCTTGCTCCGATATTACAGTGGGAAGTACAACCTTACTTGCTTAGAAGTGATCACTTTCCAATCACAGTAACAATAGAAAACCACCAACAAGTTATCAAAATGCAATTTCCACAATGGTATTTCAAGAAGGCAGACTGGCATTCGTACTCAAATTATATCACAAGATCCGTCGACAAACTCGACAAACACCACGTTATTAACAAACTGGTCACACAATTTCAAAATTTATTGAAAGTAGCAGCAGACATGTCTACACCTACGCCGAAAAAACCAAAAAAGCGCTCCCCCGTACCGTGGTGGAAATAAGCATACCAAGAAGCCATTAAAAATAAAAAGGTCTTCTAAAATATAAAGAACAAGCTACCTTATACAGTGTCCGCCAAAAAGTCAGCATAATATGGGAAAAATGTTTATTTTTGATTTTTCAAAAAAACTTTTTACGTCAATAATTTGTGCTTGTCTAAAAACCTATTTAGCCCCTATCATATATACCGAGTGATTTTTACTTCTTTAGAAAATTGAGTTTTTCGAAATTGTCATTATCCGAAAAGTGCTATTTTTCGGAAACTAAGTAAGATTTCAATGTTATTTTTAGCGAACTGAACAAACTCAAGTCCAGAAAACCCCTATTTTTTTGTAACTTTAGCTAAAAATTAATTTTTCAGTTTTTTTAATATTTTTCAAATGTCACATATCAAGACTTAATATTAAAATTCAATTTTTGTTATGTGAAGACTTTAAAGATTTATAGTGGGAAAAATAATATAACATGTTAGTTACTTCTTTAGATTTTTTATTATTTACCGAAAAGTAGTATGTTTGCATAATTTTTACGTTTTTTATGCAAGGTGCTTTTTAGGAAAAATATTTTTCAATTCTAATTAATATCTATTTAAATGGCTTCAAGAAACTCTAATCTAGACCCTGTTAATCAATTACAGTTAAAAATATTTTGTAAATGTTCTTTTATAGTTATCTAAATGAGGGGATTTTTATTTATCCAATTACATGTTCTCGCCTGCGGTAACATTCCCAGGTGCCTCTCCGAATGCCGTCTGCAGTTCGCTTGCTTCAAACTGCCTCCAACTAAGTTCCTTGCCCTCCACCTTGGACTCTACAGCTTCTCACGAAGATCACTGCAGACCTCCAGCTTTCAGGGCACCAACTAATCTTCGAGGATCTCTAAAACAGCCCCCGAAATGCCATCTAAAAGTCGACGCACTATTTAACACCTTTTACTTCCTGCAGATGTGCCACGAATCAAAGGAAACTCCAGCTTACCAAAAACACTCAATGAATTTGAAGGACACTTTAAATGGGGAACTGGATATTTATTGACGTTCAAGGCAAAATAACACAGCCAAGCTTCGCTTTGCTTTCCTCAGTTGTTTTTGTTTACATCGATCTTACATTGTTATAATCATTTCAATGCCTGCTCTGACTATTACTTCCTTTTACAATAAAGGAAGTATTGGATTCACCCCAAAAATTCGAAATTGAGTTTTCAACAGATCTTCACGTTTTATAGTCCCCTGATCCCAAAAAACATATTTTTTTTTCATTGGTCTGTGTGTCTGTCTGTCTGCCTGTGAACAGAATATCTCAAAAACGGAAAGAGGTATGGCGTTGAAACTTCATATATAAGTTTTGTGTACTATGTAGATGCGACAGCAAGCTTTTGAAGAAAATCGCATAACCGGAAGTAGGTGTTTACTCCTGTAATTTTTCAGTTTTTTTCGATTTTTTCAAAAACGGCTCTAACGATATTTTTAAACTTTACATTTTTATTACATTTTTAATGTGTATTGATGTGAGATAGGTGACTTTTTAGTTGAATATTTTTAAAATGGGTTTCTTTTGTTTTTTTTTCTATTTTTTTTATTAACTCCTATTTTAAATAGAACACCCGGTATATTATTACATTTTTGAATTCAGCTTAAAATTCTAGAGAAAATTTGTGTCTTGAACTAACACTCTATTTTGTACCGTTTTTGTAAAATTTCTAATTTTGAAAATGTTTGACAAATGCTTAAAAATTTAAAATCAAAGTTTTTGCTAATTATAGGATCACTGTAAAACGAAGTTGTGTGCGTGTATCACACCAGATTTTTTTTTAATTCAAATAAAAGCTAACACTATTTTTAATACCGTTTTACAAATTATTATATCAACGCCAACGCTATCCTATAGAATTGCAAATTCAAATTAGCACATTTATGAAAAAAACATTTATAATTAAATTTAAAATTCTTGAAATATAATTAGTTGATATTCATATTAAGGGCTTAAATTGTGTTCATTAGAATATTTATTGTATAGTTAATCCTACGCAATTAGTGCGACGGTCTTGCTTCAAAATATGAAGTTGAGCTACAAAATTTGTGCAGGTTGTAACCTCGAAGCTCTATCCGAATTCGTTTGTTTTACAGGTTCTTCTACTTATATAATTCTATATTTCGTACTGTATAACCAGACAATTGTATTGTTGTAGTTTTACAAAAAAAAATGATGAAATCTACGTACTTGATTTGAAGTTTCAACACGTCCCAACTTGAGAAAAAACGTGTGATGCTAAAATGATTTAGAAACTGAGCTACATTTGGGAGATCTAATTAGCCGTGTGTATTTAGTTATTATTCCGAGTAAAGAATACATAAGAATAACATTGCAATATTGTCAAAGAAGAAACTGTAAAGCAAACTAAATAGTGTCTTAGTCATAGGAACGAAATAATAAATTCGTTAAAAGAAAGACCTAGCTATTGTTTTCAGCCACTTTCAATTATTTATTGTTGTAAAATTTTTCTAAGAAAAGGCTAAAAACTATGTTAACGACAATGTAAAATTTGTAAAAGAAAATATTCCCTTTCGTGGTACATTTTTTTTTATTTTTAAGTGGAGCAGATGATATGGTTTTCGACTCCTACATTCGCACTGTTCAGGTGGTTTCCATATTTTGTTCGTCTTGAAAACGTAAACCAGTTTAAGTTAAAATAGTAGTAAATATATAAATTAAAAATAGAACTCTTTTAAAATAGAAGCTTCCGTAATTTCAATCATCTTCATAAAGCTTTCGTCAATTGTAAAACATTCAGGTTTGGATGGCAGCGTTTCAAAATTTAAAAAAAAATAGTCGAATTGAGAAAGCTGCAGAATATGTCATACTAAATATATTATAGTATCTTTATATCGCATAGAGTAGATACAATGTACGAAACTTATATAAGGCAGCTTTCCTACACGAATAGCCCTAAAAACATACATTATTTTAATATTTATGAAATTTTTGTTAGTTAGTAAGTTGATATGATCTGACTAATTTTTCAATTTAATTTTTTACGTAGGTATTTACATGTAATTTACCAATTCAGTTTTACAGAAAATTTTGAGAGACTGGCATAGTCATTGGGAACTCGTGAATTGTTCAAGTCTAATCAACTACTTTGTTATATACAAGAAAGTTGATTTTGTATCGGTATAATAATATATACAGGGTGTTAATTAAGTACATAGACAAACTTGAAGGCGTGATTCCTTGATCAATTCTAAGATAAAAAGTTCATACAAACATGGGAGCTAAACGGCTTCGTTTCGAGATACAGGGTGTTAAAATTTAAACAAAAAATTTATTTTTTTCAAAAATCTGGAAAACACCTAGAGGTATTGTAATGAAACTTAGTGTATGTTAGTACTCCATAAAGTGGCATTGTTTGGTAAAAATAAATTCAATTTATTTCCACTAGTGGCGTGCATCGGGGCCACCTCAGTTACCTTACTTCAGAAAAATCTGGTAGGCCACTGTTTTTTAGTCAATACGAGAAGTTTTTTAGGTTTATCCATTGAAACTGTACAAAAGATATATCTTTTATTTTTTTGATTGACTATTTCCCACATCTCTTATTATCCAATGAAAAGCCAAGCTTTTTCAAAATTCAACCAATCGTGTGTTTTTGTAGTGGCAAAAAATCGAAATTTTCCCTTGGGATTTTGTCAGTTTCTTTTGCCACTTGCATCCACGGCAACCACCAAATATGTTGCTTTAATCAAGGTGGTATTTAAGAAACGTCATTTAAACTGTCATTGCGCATCAGTATAAATGCCAAACTGAACCCATATTTGGGAAATAGTCCACAAAATGTATTTCGGGCTCATGATTTTGCTCGGCAAATGTTTTACTCACGATTTGTTGTTTTTTTGGCAATGCCCCTCGACAAACTAACTTTGACAGATTCCCTCGCCTTCGGCTCGGGAATTTGATCAAGTTAGTTTGTCTTGTGACATTGCCAAAACAAAATACTTTCGTAAAACATTTTTACCGGCAAAAGCATTTGCCCTTAATACATTATTACTGAATAAACCTTTTGCGAGAAAAATGGAAAAATCTCTAACAGCAATTTCGTTCATTGGACGTTAATGGGACCTAAACGGCTTTGTTTTCAAAACAGTTTAAAGAAGCTTTTAATAGTAATTTATTATACAAGACGATAAAGTTAAATTTTATCCACGAGTGAATCGTTTAACGTCGAGACGAAGTCGAGACGTTAATGATTCAAGAGTGGATAGAAATAACTTTATCGTCGTGTATAATACAATATTTTCTTCAATAGCAAGAACTTTAACAATTTCAAAAGAAAAGAAGGACAATCAATCACATTTCAAAATGTCAGTAGCTAGATTGGGTTGCTACGATAATACGAAGCTGTCATATTTAATTTAAACAAAAGTTAAAAAATTAAATTACTTTATCTATCCTTGATGTTAAAGTGCTACTTTATCTACCCTTTTTGTTAAAGTAAAACTTGACTTGAGTTGATAAAAGCACACTTTAACATGTGCTATAGAAAAAAAATTATTTAATAAAAAACAATAGTACAACCGCTACAAAACTTTTTTCTAAAAATTGTAGCCTACCAGATTTTTCTAAAATAAGGTAACTGAGGTCGCCCCGTTGCACGCCACTGGTGGAAATAAATTAAATTTATTTTGACCAAACTTTGCCACTTTATGAAATACTAACCAGCACCAAGTTTCATTAGAATACGTCGAGCCGTTTACCAAATTTTTGAAAAAAATGTTTTTGTTTAAACTTCAACACTCTGTATCTTGAAAACGAAGCCGTTTAGATCGCATGTTTGTATGAACTTTTTATCTTAGAATTGATCAAGGAATCAGCCCTTAAAGTTTGTCTACGTACTTAATTAACACCATGTACAATAATAACATAAACCTGTTAAATTATATGAAAAAGAAGAACATCGACTGAATATCATGATCAGAAATGAGAAATACTCGTAATAAAGTGGTTTGCTTCGTAGCCAAAAAAAAGTTACAACTATTTTAACTGGAGCAACTTTACTGCTTCTTGTTAACAAAAACAGATAATTTTTTAGGCGGCACACTCTCATAGGTTCAACATAATTTGTAAAAAATTAATTACTTGCATGGTCAATTTGAATAAAATATTTCATCATCATTTGGTTAACTACGTACTTACGGCGACTTTTACATATGATCATCAAAATGTCGTCTGTATCTCTTCCTAATTAAATGGTGGTTAACATCCACAAAGAGCTAAGTGTAATTGTGTATTTATATTGTTTGATAATTTAGTCAATTAGAAAAGCAAGATTTTTAGATACAATATTAGTACGGTAGGTTAAGATGTATCACCATGTAAACATAATTTTTTGAGACACATTTATAGAAAATATTGCTATGTCGGCACTATGTAGTGAATCATCGTCCTCTCGGAATCATACATTACTTCGATGGTTTGTGGGAGTGTCGTCTAAACAATTTTAAGGATTGTTTTTAAAAGATGTGAGTAAGTTATATGTGCTTTATTTTCATAAATATACAGGGTGTCTCCAGTTCGGGTTGCTTATGCCACAAACCAAAAGAAATCAATGTTCGGGAAAAAGTCATTCTTTATAAAAATTTGTTCTTGCCTTGAAGACCTCGAAAAGATAATAATTTGTTCTATTTAATACAGAGGGTGTTCAAAAATTTAAAAACATGAATAATAAAGTACCAAAAATCCTACCGCTACGTGGGACGGTAATTAAGAAAGGTTGCTTGGAATTACTTCCGCGATCTAAATCTAACATTTGCTTTGAATGTTGGCTTTAATTCGTAATAAAATACCAGTTAGTTGTTAATAATGCAATTGTTATTAATTGTTTTACATTGGGCTTGACATATCAGATGTCACCTGAAACAGGCATTGTTAAACTTTAATACTTTACACCATCCAGTTTATCGGTCTGGTAACATTTCTTATCGTCACGCAATCGAATTATTTCGTGAAAAATTATAGTAATTAACGTATTTAGAGGGGTAACCCAGTCTTAACATTCGAGCATATTTTTACCACTCGAGCGAGCGTAGCGAAGCAAGAGTGATAATTTATGTGAAAAATGTTAAGACGGTCACCCCTTCGAAATCGGTTCATTAGTTTATTGTTCATTGATGCAATAATTTTGAATCAATAATAATTACTAAAAACTGTTAAATTGAACTATCATGAATATGTGTGATGTTGCTATAGTGCCTGTCGTAAACAAAATAAAAATCTTAAAATGGAAACGCAAAACGAGTTCCTTATTATCTATATATACCTACCTATATAAAACTGAAAATCCTGACTCACTCATTCATTCATTCACTCACTCATCAACGCCCAGCCCAAACCCTTGGACCTAGAAAGCTGAAATTTTGCACATAGGTTTCCTTTATGATGTGTACAAGAAATAAGGACAAATATTTCGAAATTCAACCCCTAAAAGGGTAAAATGGGGGTTGCAATTTTGTATGGAAAAATAATATTAAATAGACATTTCGACTTGAAACTTCGTAGAAGTACTCCTTAAAACAAATAAGCAAACACGTATTTCGTGATTTTCAGAAAATCAACCCGTTAGGGGGTGAAATGGGGTAAATAAAAATCGATATGGGTGTCGTTATTGAGGTTTTCTGGGACGTTGATTGCGAAAACGGCATTTGAAATTTGGCAGGCAGATTTCTCATAGGGAGTAGGTATCCGCTAAGAAAGGATTTTTGAAAATTCAACCTCTAAAGGGGTAAAAAAGGGGTTGGAATTGTGTAAGATCAAATTTTGAACTGTCACTCAAAGTTTTTGGAAATTTGTCCTCTGAAGGAGAAAAAAGGAGATGACGGGACAGGACGGGAAGGGACGGGACGGAACTAGACGGGAAGGGATGGAAATGGATGGGAGGGGAGAGGAGGGAACGGGGCGGGACGGGACGGGAAGGAAAATGATGGGATGGGATGGGAGGGGGGAAGGGAACTGGGCGAGATGGGACGGGACGTTATGGGAAGAAGAGGGATGGGATGGGAAGGGGGGGGAAGAGACGAGACGGGACGGGACGGGACGGGACGGGAAGAAAAGGGATGGGATGGGATGGGAGGGGGGAAGGGACGGGACGGGACGGGACGGGACGAGGCAGGACGGGACGGGACGGGGCAAGACGGGACTGGACGGGAAGGAAAGGGATGGGATGGAAAGGGATGGGAGGGAACGGGGTGGGACAGGACGGGACGGAAAGGGAAGGGATGGGATGGAAAGGGATGGGAGGGAACGGGGTGGGACAGGACGGGACGGAAAGGGAAGGGATGGGTTAGGATGGGAGGGGAGGGGAGGGAACGGGGCGGGAAGGGACGGGACGGGACGGGGCCGGGAAAAGGGGCGGGGACGGGGACGGGGACGGGGACGGAGACGGAGACGGGGATGGGATGGGATGGGATGACAGAAATAAATTAGTCATTATTTAATACATAAATAACGAACCTCGCGCGTACGAAGTCGCGGGTAACAGCTAGTCCCGGATAAAATTAAAAAGATTGCCGCCTCCGCCACGGAGAAAATTGTCCCTTCGAGTGGATGCATTTTAAATGTATCTTAACATTCGAAGATGCGATCATGTTAAACACTGTGCAACATTTCAATGAACAATAAAAAAATTGATTTAATTGCTGACGTAAAAAACTTAAAAAAATTAAAAATAAAACACAATGACGATGATACAGCCACAATACTGGTTTTGGATTAAGTAACAGAACATCCGAGAGTGTCACTAAGGAAGAAATCTGATAAAATTTATATTAGCATGACACATATTCCAAGAATTTTGAGGGAAAACTAGTTTAAAGCGGTTTGAAGCCTTTAAGCCGAAAATAATTCACACAGTAGAAGTTGGTGATTATGCACGTCGATTGGGTTTTTTGTTAGAAATAGGAGAAAGGACTGCAGCAGAGAAACAGTTTCATAAAAACATGATTCGATTAGAGCACTTTCTCTACCAATATTTGGAGATGTTAAATAGATTTTTCTAGCCAAAATTAGATGAAGAAAAATTGGAATATAGGCAAAAAGCAAACTACCAACAAGACGGATGTCCCGCCCACTCAACCCTTCAGATCCACAATTGGCTTGAGGGAAAATTTCCAGAAAAGTGGATAGGAAGGTTTGGTTCTATTAAGTGGTCAGCAAAATCTTCTGACTTGTAGCCGCTTGACTATTTTCTTTGGGTATTTTTGAAAAAAAGGGTGCACGAACAATCTATGCAACACAATGTTCATTTCCTGAGAACCAGAGTTATTCAAGCAATAGCCCAAGTAAATCAAGAAATGATCAACTCCACATAAGCTAAATTTAGAAGTAAATTGGAGAGCTTTGTTGAACTTAGAAGAGCTTTATATTGCTGTATTCCTATTACTTACTTTGCTGTTCTTTTCTTAAATGTATAATTAATGTTTTAAGGGTTTAAGCTGCCTGTATAAAAAAAAATGTGCGAACCAATGTATTTTTTAATAAAGCATATTTTTTAAAGACAAGCGCCTTTTCTAAAGTATTAAATCGGAAAGTTAGTTTCAGAATATCCCAAAATACTTAATTTTAACTAGTAGGCCATGCTTTACAAATTTGAATATAAAATATAATTCCAAACAACTTTTCTTAATTATCTTTCCACGTAGCGTTAAGATTTTTGGTACTTTACTCATCATTGGACACCGTGCATATCAAATCGAACTTTCTTTTCAAGGGTTTCAAGGCAAGCACACATTTTTGTGAAGAATGGCTTTTTCTCGAAAATGGTGGTATAAGTAACGCGAACTGGGGACACCCTGTATAACACACTAATGGTATTATCTAAGCAATGAATGCAAACGTTTAAATAAAAGCGTTATTTTTTATTCAATATTATTAAGATAATTCAAATATTCATGAATTTTCCTAACGTAAAACTGTGAAATCTATTCAATGGTCATGAATTTACAAAATATTGCTTTGTTCGTTATTAAAAACGCATTGTAAAAGGTAAGATAATAAATAACAAAATTTTACAACAAAAAACCATAGAAAACAAATTTAAATCACTGTAATATGAGTCTGCTTACCTCAATGAAATAATATAGACTATTCACAGAAATAAACTTGAAACTGGGAACTCCAGAGGTATCTAATGCTACAAAGAACAAACATATGGCGTACATAAGAAAGAAGTAATCTTATGGGAAATATTTCTTAAGCATCCTTCCTTAAGGCGATAAAACTTTGGGGAATTAAAAAATCCAAATAAAAGCAGCACAGAAGAGAACTGAAAGTTTTAATATATTAGATACCTACCTAAAAACATATTAAATTTCCCTTGAGACTATCAACAGCAGTAAATTTTGCAACTTTAACAGACATGTAATTTCTCAATATCCGCCTCATCTTCACGGAAAATGACCACCCTGTATATAATTTAAGCGTAGTTGTACAGTAGCATCTAACAACCTTAATAATCTAATTAAATATTACCCGGATATAATCCTTGCATGCGAATACAAACCGCGAATACTTCTTGTTCATATTAAATTTCACTACTGCGATAGAAAGCTGGCCAGAACTTCCTCGGGCTAATAACCATCGGCTCGTCCCACAACCCGCAATTTTAATAAAATCCTGGAACTGCTGGAAATTATTAGAAAATGTGCCGAAATTAAAATCGAAATTGTTTCGGAATATTTATATAGCCTTTTCGCCTCTAAGCAATCTCCAAATACTTTTGTTTAGAGCAAACGAACTAACCAAACGTGTGCTTTTGACATTTTATGCAAGTATGTATGCGCCCACTTGAGGCTTCCCACAATTTTCGCCATTCTACCAATTTCAGTTACAACGACGCCGACGCGACGTCTGCATTTTAAGTGATAGCGCTTGTACTGCATTTTTATGTTCTAAACTTTAGATTAAAGCGTCTACATGCGTAGGCAACTGCAAATAGAGAAAAAGCTGTTTCTAAACATGGAGTCACAACGTTTATCTAGCTGACGTCTCGAGAAATTATCTTAGTTGCCAAGCACAAACTACTATTGCTACTGTTAAAATAAACACGTTTGAGCTAGTTATAAAAAATTACTCGTAGAGGACTGGTGTATAACCGGGTAAAGTGTACAGTGGCTATATTAATGTCAGTGTGGTCAATATTGGTCCTGTTTCTGATTGGTTGTTTTAAAATCCGCCATTAAGAGTCGTTTTACGAAATTACACATAGTCACACAAAATTGCTTCTAAGTCTAATGAAATAATCCTCATAAAATTTTAGTGTTCTGTGTAAGCGAATGCCGAATTTTCGTTTGCATAAGTAAATGTCAACGAGTTAAAGTAAAATGCTTTTTGCGAAAATTGCGCATTAGTCCATATCAAGAGCTATAATAAACTATAAAAATGTCTTAATGTCAAAGATTATTGCATCAAATTAAAGAGAATTTATGGGCTACGTAACACTGAATATTCTAATTCTCTAAATTAACTGGTGGAATAAACACAACGGTTTGATTATGAATATAAAAAAAAATTTTGTTGAGTTTTTGTGGGTAATCTCTGTTTCGATCAACGCAAAATATTGCCAGTTTTCGTTTTCCATGTACAAAAACACAATAAAGAAGATAAAAAAGGACACCTTGACTTATATTCCAATATTAGGTTGCTCGTTAACAAGGATTTTTAATGGCTGGCAGCGATTCCTTACGTTTCACATCGTCTCTTGCCGTTTAATTCTGTTTAAGTAATATTATTGACATTCTTGTAAAATTAATGTTACACTGCACATTTGACCACCTCAAATTGCACAAATTTTCGCGATCGTGGATATACAGCGCTCTGAATTTTATACAAAATTACGTTTATGTCACAATTTAGCAGGGTGACGTTTGTATTACAATTTAGCAGGCCGTGCACAGAACAATACCTAAGGGCGTGGCTGGTTGTTGTAAAGACGACTCTTAATGGCTGCCTTTTTTAAAATTGACCACACTGTCCTTATATAGCCACTGTAGGTAAAATGTAGTGTACGTGTATAATACTTTAGTAAAAGTAGGGCAAACAGCGAAAAATTTTGGATCATTTTTTCATGGCTACTAAGATTTAATGATATATTGAAAAACAGTCAGTTTTACCAACCTTGTTTTCCAATATATCATTAAATCTTGGTAGCCATGAAAAAATGATCCAAAATTTTTCACTGTTTGCTCTACCCTTACTAAAGTATTATGCAGGTACACTAGTAAAGTGTAAATTCTTACGCCATCTATCCTAAAAATAAAATTCAAGAGCAAATATAGCTTTTAGGCAACCAGTTATACATTTGAGCTCACATATTTTAATTAAAAAATTTTTAAATACGACATTTACACATGCCTCACAATTTTATCAAATAGCGGCAAGTGCAAATAAGAAAAATTATTCCATTGGTTTTTTGTAGGGAAGGTGTATGGTTGAATATGGTCAGGGTATACAAAAGAAAAACTACAAGCGCTAATTACAGGGAACGCCGACTCACAATCACTATGACCAGTGAGACATAATATTCCATACATGACTTTGTATAGTAGGATAAAAAGACTACGTGGTATTAAAAGCAAAACGCTAACCCGACCAACAGATATTTAAGAAATAAAATATACGGTACCCCCCACCCCAGAAAATCGCCCTTCGGTGCTTTCCAAGAATACTTCGACACGCAGCATCGCTCCCTTTCACTAGTACAATGAAATGTTATGAACCAGTTATTTATCATAAAAATTGTCAATAACCACTTCCCTCCGCTTCACAGTTCAATTTTATGAATCAATTTATTGTTATAAAAACTATTGATACGCGCCCTTCAGTGCTTTCCAAGAATACTTCTGCACTTTATGATCGCGTTATTATCAAATTGAATGTGTTAATAATTGGTGTAATGAAGAAATCAGTTGAATGCTGTGGAAAAAATGCTGTTCGTTATATCATGTAAAAAATAAAAAACAAAAAGTTATTTTAATGCTTAACCAAAACAAATTTATTAATTATTTCATTTCAATAAAATTTTAACAAAAACAAGAAATCAATTCATGAAATTAACTTAAATACTAAAAATTGGCAAATCTAATCAATTCAATTTGTATGTGTTGTTCGCGATTCTTAAGAAACCGTTATGACAAAAAGACTTAAACAAGTTTAATTAAATTAAATCAAAAAAAATTTCTAATCATCATCATCATCGTCAGTGGATTTGCCCTATATATTTACATGTGGTTATTATTAAGGAAAATAACAACAACCGGACGTATACGGACATTTTGAGGGCTGGCAACTATTGTTTGGCTCATGGCACGTGGTTCACACCCATGGCACGTGGGTCACTTCCAAGGCACGTGGGTCACTTCCAAGGCACATGGGTCACACGTGGGAACTTAGAATAGGTTAACGGTAATTTTTGAATTGATGTCGGTATATCGAGACTTTCATTTTTAATTATATGTCGGTTTAGCGAGGTTTTAGTGTTGTATGAAAAAGATCAGAAAGTGCAATATCTTTGGATTTTTGCCTTCGACCATACCTCAAAAGTTGATGTTGCCTTCCTTTTCGGACGACCTATCGTATGAAAAAGCTTACATCAGGAAGGTTCCTGGCAAGCGGAATCGTGTACACATACGAACATACGTACACCGCACAGCACGTTTAGGCACCCCCCCCACCCCCCCAATACGAGGGAAGGATCTACTGGCCTTCGCCAAAAGATCCGCACAGCCGAGGTGGAAATTTGCTATGTGGGTTCAGTAATCGGTTGGCACGAAATTTTAGAGATATTTGACTCAGAGTGGTTTTCCATATGAGGGAATTTCAATACTTTATGCATTTCCTGTCAAATTAATATAAAAATGATAAAAATATGAAAGGAAAAAAAAGTGACGATCTATACACTGTCCAGTCTCCGTATAAACGTATGTACACGTTAGCGGTCCTCTCAATTCGGCCGATGAATTGCTCCAGGATGAGAAAACTCCGATAAAAACTGTTGTCCATGCCCGCGTAAGCGAGTATAGTTATTAATAACGTATATTTCACGTAAGCCGCCAAAATCGAAATGTAATGTGTTGGAAGTTACGATCAATTCTCCATGAAAACGGCGTTCGAGAGAAGGCGGTTAATTGCACAAAGAAAGTGTTTCATCGTAAGTAAGACTCGCAAACGCAATACCAAACGGCAGTCTTGGGCGACGTAAGTTACCTAACAAGTTTTGATCGCGAAGCAGTTCAGGGTACCAAACTGTCCGCATATTCAAGAATTAAACGAACGTACACTTTAAAAAGCAGTATGAAAGTTTGAAAAGATGACAAATTATTTTTTTAGCAAAAAGAACCCGTTGGTTTTTTTGCAAATTTGCGTTATGCGATCGGACCAACTTAAATTTGAGGTTATTGTCACACTAAGGTCGTCGTGAGAGGTTACTTTTCATACTTTGCTGTTGTTAATAACATAGATTGTTCTTGCCCATATGCAGTACAACGCACTTATTAACGTTCAGGGGGATCATACCATCACTACACGATGAAAATACTGAAATGTATTGATGTTGCCAAGCTTGGTGAAGCAAATTGGTGTAGATCTTCGTATAATCGGCATAGAAAGATTTGTTTAAAGTAAAACCGCGGATCAATGGAATATAATAGAAAATGCAAGAGCTCCAGGACAGATCCATGCGGTATTTCGTTGTAACGACCCGGTTCGTGTCACCCTTGCAGCTAATAATAATCCTGGTGATTGACCATTATTCTGCTAGGAATAAAACTAAACTGTATTTTTATATTGTAGTTATTATACGAATTTTACGCATCAGATTGTACTCGGAAATCAGCTCGGACAGTGTTGCGTGCGTCTAATAATAGAACAAAGCAGCGGTAAGCGCCGAAAAGACGCTACATGTGTCGCCTCAAAACCCAAGGGACGCGACGCCAAGTGTTAAAAAGTGCGATTGAAGGTTCTGCGTGGCTCTGCGTTACCAGCCGTCTACGCCTAATGAATCTCGAGCTGAAATACAGTTTTTGAGAGTAGATAACCACCTTGGAAGCAATCCCGAGGTACCTACGAGTCGACATAGTAAGAAGCTGCGATTCCGGCTTCAAAGGAGCCCATGGAGCTGATCCCTTTCCCGTTTTTCAGAAATATAAAGGCAAGTTTAGCTTCTATAATTAACTACTACAATTGAATGTACGAACCAAGGAAATTGCGCAAACCAGAAGCGTAAATAGCAAATTACGCCATATTGCAACACTCTTATGGCGCGTCAGTGCTAAGCAATTGCACCAGCCGCTGACACAACGCATCGGCTCGAATTTAATCGCGAAGGCAGAGACGGCTTAAGTGAATTTATGCCCGAGATTGAAAAATTGTTTGCATGGTTTGTTTTGGGACGGGTGTCAATAATTAATTAATAAGTTACCCTTATATTTAATCATGTATAACAGCAAGTAGAATCAGCCCTAAGCCTGTAGACATTTAATCAATAACAATACATTGTTAATAACGTATAACCATTAAATATTAAATGTTTCTATCTATTCCACTGCGTGTATGGTCTATTTACAGATTATATGTGTGTTCATGTAAACTCTTCGGTTTTTATTCCTGGCAACATTTGCATGTATAATTACAGTATCCTAGGTGACAACGCGCAGAGGCAAGAGCAATTTTGACAACACTGAGGTAAGCGCGGGTCTTATACTTCTATGACTAAGATGACTAAGTAAACTAGCTTACAAAGGGCATTATAAATTCATAGCACAGTAGAGTATAGGGAACGAGAAACAGCCACATGACACCGTAGCGAACTGATTTCTGCTATAAATAGGTCTCTTCCACTCTAACTTTAAAAGTTATTTCGGAGAGAAAGTCGGAAATCCATAAATGAAGATTCCCACGAAGAACAGAATGCCCCATTTTCTGTAACAGCCGTCGCTTTGGTACTTTATCAAACGCTTTCAAGAAGTCGAACGACGTCCGTTGGATTACCAGCATCCAAAGCCTTAGCTCAGTCATTTACAAAGTACAATAAGTTTCTCCCTGTTGACTAACCTTTTACAAAAACCTTGTTTTTTGTTTAGTAGAAAATGTTGAAAATATGGACTATCCCGTCCACAAGAAAAAATACAGATTGAAACATCACTGTGTGCAGATTCATCACGAATTACGGTAGTCACAGAAAGATGAAAAGCTTCATATACTGTAGAATTGTAGTGGGATTTGAGACAGAAGCTTTTGCAGTCTTAGCTCGGAGTAACGCTGCTGCTAACGAATTACCCCGTTGTTGATATCTAAATGTATTAATTGATGGAGTTTGTCAATTCTCAGTGATGCATTAGAACAGAGCTGGCTCTATTGCAAGCCCAAATGGTTGAATGCAACCTGCATTTTTCAAAAAATGTTTTAATACTGATTTTCTCCAACATTTTGTGCATAAGCAACCTATTCTTGTAATATTCGATGGTCGTGCTTCCTATTTAGATAATTTGGTAGTATTTAGATCGATACATTTAAAGCCATATGAGACAAAAGCTGGCATCAAGGTTTAAAGTTGGTTAGAGGTAAACCCTAAAGTTATTAAAAACGATTTTAAAGATGCAGGCATATTCTCTTTCAACAAGAGTGTTACGAAAGACCAAAAAGACTGCACTGAAACACTAGCGAAGTATACATAGCCAGAAATATTCTACCTGTCACTCGACTGCTGATATAAAGTGTAAACAAAGAGAAGAGAGGGTTGAAGGAAACGCATAAACAAACCAAAACAGACTCAGTCTAACGTTGAACATATTACAACCATTGAAAGAGAAGAAGACATTTCGAGTGTTCAAGATGAAAAGGTCAAACATTTCAGCAGCTGATAATGACAAAGAAATATAACGTCCCACAGCAAATTATAAAAAGTAGGATATTTTCGCACTAATAAAAACAGAAACGGTTGAAGGTTGGCTCTGAACTTGTCTTCGTACAACCAACCATATCAGGAAGAAAAATATATCCAATCAAAACAGTCTTTCCCAGATGAACCCAGTGAGTCGAAAATTAGCATTTCTTGCGACGAGTCTAACCAAAGTATTATATTTCACTTGATCTATAATGAAGCATCAGCAGAACAAACATTCAGGAAGCTCTAATGACCGGGTATTACACATATGGCACAACTAGTCACTGGAACGTACCGGCAACAATTGTAGAAACTTTAAAATGTTTTGTCACTAGTCACGGTCACATAATGGAAAAGGTCCGATTATCAGCAGGCGGCCAAACAGGAAAATAATTTTTGGTGGCCACAACGTTTAGGCGACGTTGCTGGAACTTTTCTGGATACGTTTCAATGGTTTCGTAGTAACCGAGATTTCCTACTTTTGTAGATTAGTGTTGCCTTCTTTGTCTTACAATCGCTTTTGTTATATTTTTGTTGCGGTCGTCCATGATTCTTAGTCCATTTCCCTAGCTTAGAAACTAGAGGGCAAAACGTGTGCTACTTCCCTTTGATCACAGTGACAACATTAAGACGAATGCAAGTTTACTGTCAAAAATAATCATAGTGTGTACAGGTCAGGCCACGCGCTTGTCAAAATTGCATTTTTTAAATTAAAATATTGGCTTTATTGCAAGAATATTAGGTTTTAGATGCTGCAAACTTTGAAACTTGAAACTAGCTGTTGTACTAAGTTATTATATTTCGTTAAAAAAAACGATGATAAATTCGTTTTTTAAAGAATGTCGTTTAATACTGGCGTCGCAAGTTTAACTCATAGAAACGGCGTATTTCGGAAAAAGTTACTTTGAAGTCGCTTTAATTCGGAAATATAACTTGAAAATAATTGCTTCTTGACGACAATGTGATGAAGAGAGCTGCAAATATATTACTTTGCAGTTTTATTTAATTAAAAGTAACAAAAGATACTGCAATGCCTACTAGAAACTGCGTGTTCAAAGTTTTCATTAACATTTTATTGTTAAACATGAAATTTAGCGTCTCTTATTTTTAATCTCACATTGTCTTTAGATGACCGGGTGGTGTTGTTTACATGGTTTATCTGTCTAAGCAAATATAAAAGGAAAGGCAATGGTTCCCAGTACTATAAAATGGTTTTAAATTTCCGTTAAGGTTATTTGTCTTTAAGTGCTTTATTTGTTTAGAAAAGGTTGTAGAACATCAGTAGATTGTTTCTCTTTTGTAACCAACCTTACCTTTGCAAACAGACGCCATTCTTTTGAGAGCTGTACTACCGAAAGTACATGCAATGTACAATCTAAAATGTTACCAATATTAGGAATCAGATTGTGAAGGTAACCTCATGGTGAATTTAAGAGGTGCAATGCTCTTTATAGCAACCGTCCACAGTGGCACTCCACCCTGCAGGCACCAGAAATGTTATTAACACTAATAAATATAACTGACAGGATTCATAACTTTAAAGGAATAGTGACGGTGTCCAGAACGTCGCGGCTACTATCGTAACTACTTCCAAGTGGTTTTAACTTTGAAGCCACAGTAGTATACATTAGTGGCGGCTACCATTGTTAGAAACCTTCAATACTGAAAACTTTAAGGACCCCCAAGGTTAACTACTACGTTTTCGATGGCGAGAAATCTACCTACAAGTCATGTGCAACTACAAAGTAACCGTTAGTGGTAAAAACTACGTCGAATTGCTGTCGATTTGGCAAATGAAGTAATTTATATATCAACGTCAAAGTTTCAGTAGCCGTTACGTAACAGTTACTTACTTGAGGTTCCAGCCGTAGTTACGGGCAGCCTACTTTTGTGCTAGTTGGCTAGTAGCCTATAAATTAAATAAACGTCACACACTTAAACTCGAAATGGAACTACTGTGAAAGTCACTGTTAACAAAATATATAAATTCACTACAATGTGACCGTCTATAGTAGGGGTGTTTCAATTTAATTAAAAAGGTTTTGTTATAATTAACTTTTTGTTCATTGCAAAATGATTGCAATGCTTATTACTTATTTACATTAGACAATAAAGTTTAACTTTAAAAATCGGGTTTTACCTTAGTTGAGCGTAGTAGTAGATGTAAATCGAAAATAATTATAAATCCAATAAGAGTTCCTTTTAGATTCTATTCTTTTTCTGGATTTTATTAAGTGAATTTTAGAAAAACGGTGCCCGTCCTTGCGTTAACGTACATTCTTTATTCGATCAATATTAATGTCTAGACAATGGCTACTATATTATTTTTGCTTTTTCATAAATTTACATATCTGCTTATTTGTATATTTTAGATATATACATATACGCAGCAGGTCTGTTATTAACACTAAGTGTTATGTTCGATAACCACCCCACTACTCTTGTAGTCACTTCGACCACTACCTATCAAGAAAAATATTGATTTAAGGTTTTAGATATTCACATACTGATAATATATCTCGCAACCCACCGTTGGCATAATTATGTAATTTACATTGTTTTTATACAAATGTGTCTTAGGTAGATTTTCACTTTACTTTATTAAGATTTTATTTGTAGAATATAGCTTACATATGTTGAGACTTTTTTGTGTTAGTTCAATTAAAACGTTTATCTACAACTGTCAAATAATAAGTGCACATTGTATATCCAACTCTAACTACAAAAAGCGGCTCATATTACACTAGTGGAATATGAAATCTCATATTCCACAGTGTAATTGTCAATAAATGACATTAACGTCGAGGTTAGCAGGTTAGGTTTTGCGTCAGTTTTGATACAGACTGACGCAAAACCTAACCCGCTAACCTCGAATTTAACACAGACTTACAGTGTCACCAACTATATACATGGTTGTAGATAAAATATTGTATTTGAAAGGCATATAATGGCTGTATTACACTTGGATGATTACAGCACTCGCTTTCAGCTCGTGTGTAAACTGCATCCTCGTGTAATATAGACTACATTATATGCTTGTTAAATAAAATACTATTAATTCAATTTCAAATTAACATAGGAGACGAAGGGTGACTCGGGGTAAGAGTCCATCCATTCTCTATTCAACTTCTGCTTCTCTTTTTTAAGTCGATCTCTTGCACTTCTATATTTGGCTTCACTTTTGGAGGTTATGTTAATTATAACTCTATCATTTCAAGGAATTGAAACAAACCTATACTGGTACAAAGAGATGAAATTATAAGTGTTAAGGAAGGCGTGTAAAAAGACGTTTGTCTTTTACAACTTTTTGAGCGAGTACTTGTTAATTTTCTTTAGCAACGTTCGTTCGCAATCCAATATTTAATATAAATAGCAATTTTATTCGTTTTTGTTAACAATTATTTTTCGGATAAACTAATCAGAATCAATGATTTTCTTAAAACTCACATAATTAATCAGATTAGAAATTTCCTTTTAAAGCTAATTCAAAGGTTAAGGGATTTATTGCAATAAATAGATGTTAACATTTAGTACATTTTGATACCAAACATGAAACACTTTTGGCAATCTAATCCATATTCTAAATTACATTCTATTGTAATTGTTGAATATTACAAAAAATCTACTTGTACACCTTTCAATCTAAAATTGTTCATTATTATTCTTTAATTATGATCTATTTTCATTGCTAACACGATTTACAGACATTAATATTTGTTAAAAATATCTTCGGATATGTTGGCATTTACACTAATTGCAAACTTAAGCATTTCTTATTTTACCGTGTCCATTTACCTAATTATAGTAACAGCTTTTTGTTTTTTAGGTTATTAACCTTTTATCTTAGAAAGCACATCTCACTGAATAACTTTGATTCCACAGTTTGGTTATACGTATAACACTGACTATAATTATTAAACTGAACCTAGCTGAACTTCCAACGCACTGCAATGTTTATGCTTCTCAAATTAATATTTCGTAGAATTTAACAACATAGTAACCGATTTCAGAACTATTTAAACTTTTTGTAATGTTAACTCAATTAATACCAGAAATTCCGAAATTATGTACAAATCCTCTTATTATCAAATATTTCTTATTAATTAATAAATACGTCACAATTCTAACCTAACTTTTTAATAATCTTTTGCAAGATTTAACATAACCCTAACCAATTTCAGAACTATTTAGATCTACGCTAGTGTAAATATTGCTAATCCTAAACTAAATTAATATCCTGAACTTCAGAATTATATACAAATGCTCTTATTACTAAGCGCTTTTATTAATTAATAAATAATTCACAATCCTAACCTCACCTTGTAAGATTTAACACGATGATAACGGATTTCAGAACAATTTAGACCTTGTCTAGTGTAAATAATGTTGCTAACTACTAATCCTGTTAATATCCTGAACTCCAGAATTATATACAAATCCTCCTGTTACTAAACATTTCTCATTTATTAATAAATAATTCACAATCCTAAGCTCACTTTTGAATTTTTTAACATTTAATATGAACCTAACCGATTTCAGAACTATTTAAACATTTTGTAATGTAAATATTTCAAGTACTAACTAAATTAATATCCTGAACTGCCAGATTATATACAAGTCCTCTTATAACTAAATATTTTTTTCTACTCCTGTAACTAAAATGCCATTTAACATACTAACATACACGTCGCTAAGTGGCCTTATAATCATGCCTTCATAACCTATGACTAAAGAGCCTCTTAGTCATGAGCTGAAGTTGGCAACGATGTTTTAGTCATGGGGTGAAGTTAGGTTCAAATAGTATTTACTTTATTAGCCACAGCCAAAACTAAAATCAAGTTAGTTTTCAACCGTCACTTTGACGTTTGTCAAGCACAATTTAACCTAATATAATAAATGTCAAAATTTTAATGAAATAATATGATGTTATATCTCTAAATTTGTGGTCGTAGAAAAAGTATAGTATGCAACTCGTTTTATAAACTTATTAGTCCCTCATTTTATTAAACACTCGCCCCGCTGCGCTTCGCTCGTGATTAATAAGACTAGTGACTAAAATAACGTTTATAAAATTTGATACATAATATACTATTATCTACGACCACTACTAAAAGTATGCCTTTTAGCACTAGCTTGTTTCACTAGAAGTGACGTTTTATAATTTAGCGTGTTTAAATAGATTAGCTGTTTACTTTTAGCGTATGTGTGGTATAAAGTGAAGTGAGGTTATAAACTACAATTTCGAACTGGAAGTGAAGTTGTAAAGTTATTCTAGTTACTTCTTGCATTAGAGGTCAAGTGTTTTTTAAACAATTAAAGCGTTATGTAATGAATACAGTCAGATGTGTAGTATTAATAATTACCTTTGCTAACTGACTTTGACAGCTACTGGCTGCAAAAACAGTAACCTGCGCGTCAAGGCCATATCTTTATTATGACATAAATTATAACTGCCATACATGCAAACCTGTGTTAAATGGAAATTTATGGATTAATAACAGTACATTTAAGGCCGTAGAAAAAATATTGTGTGCAAACTTGTGCTAAAAGTGTTTATGCACGAGACATGTTATGAAACTCAGCCTTCGACTTTGTTTCATAATTTTCATGTCTCGTGCATAAACCTCAACTTTTAGCACTTGTTGCATAAATAGCTGTTATGAATTAATAAATAATTCAGATTCCTTCGCTCAGTTTTTTGTAAGATTTAACATGATCGTAACCTACTTCAAAACTATTTAAACATTTGTAATGAAAATATTGTTTACTACGAACTCAGTTAATATCCTTAACTGCAGAATTATGTATAAGTCCGCTTTTTACTAAACACTTATTATTAATTAATGAATAATTCACAATCCTAACCTCTCTCCTTAATAACTTTTTTTGAAAAATTTTACGTACTCGTAACCGATTGCTGAACGATTTAAACATTTTATAATGTAAATATTGGTAACTACTAACTGAATTAATATCTACTAGAGAATTACGCACACATCCTCTTATTACTAAACATTTCATATTAATTGACCGAGCGAAGCGAGGGCTTTCGAAACGATCTAACGAAAATTCATATCCGTCTATGCACGCACGATTCACTTATGGTGGTGAAAGTTATGGATGGATTTTCATAAAAAATTACAAAGATGTTCTGTAAAGCTTTATAATGGCGTTGGAGACTTCGATTTCACTGCATTGTTGCGTTCGTTGTCAGGCATCCCAAATACAAAAAAAAAAAAAAAAATCGAAAAATCGACTATTTTTTTTCTATAAAATGGTTCTAAGGATTTCGATCATTTTCACAGACGATATTGCCCTCTTGCTTGTATGTAATATCCCACAGTCAGTATCATCCCAAAAATTCCAGGGAGGGAATATTTAGGGGCGAGTTGCATTTCAGTGCTCAGCTTATGGGTGTTCGAATATCGCTGTGCGAGGTCTACTGATCGCAGAGATACTAGCTAATAAATAATTTACAATCCTAATCTTACTTTTAATTGTTGTAGCTGTAAGTTTTAACAAGGCTCTAACTGATTTCAGAGCTATTTACACATTGTGTGGTGTATATATTGGTAACTACTAGCTCAATTAATATCCTAACTTCCAAAAGGATATACAAATCCTCTCATTAAATATTTTCTGTTAATTAATAAATGATTTACAATCCTATTCTCACGTTTTGATTTTTTTTTGTAAGGTTGAAGTTGAACATAACCGATTTCAGAACTAGAAGTTGTGTTCTGTAAATACTGGCAACTG